>LPNX011063151.1:0-11605 GCA_001517045.1 Pseudotsuga menziesii
ACTAAAAATAATCTATTAATAGTTGATTGTTTAATCAATTATCTCCTCACAAAAATTATTAATGGTTTATTGCGTTTGATATTTTTCTGCCAAGCAGAGCTCACAGACATACCTTTCGTCGCTGATTCTGCTGGAATTCTTGAATCTAGTCGCAGACATACCTTTCATACCTTTTGTAGCTGGCAGGCTCGCAGACATAATAATAGTTGTTTTCCTAATCAATTATCTCATAGGAAAAAATATTAATGGTTTATTGCGTTTGAAGTTCTTCTACCAGATTTCACCCGTTTCTTATATTGCGACCAAGCAGAGCTCGCACGCATACCTTTTGGTATCCGATTCTGCTGATATTCTTCGCAGCTGATTTTTTAAAATGGTTTAAGGAAACCAGTTACTACGACATGCTGGGAGCAAGTCCCACGGCCAATGAAAGAGACATCAAGAAAGCTTATTACATGGAGGCTAGGGAAGTTCATTCTGATAAAAATCCAAATAATCCTCAAGCAACAGATAACTTTCAGGTATTGGGAGAAGCTTATCAAGTTCTCAGTGATCCAGCACAGCGAGCATCATATGACGTACATGGAAAAGTGGGCGTATGAATAGAAACACTGACAGATCTAGAAGCAGTGTTTGATATGTTGTTTGGAAGAGAGTTATTTGAACACTATATAGGATAGCTTTTAATACTTTCAATTCTTTCTTTTGTGGTGTCTACTGAAGGGGGACATATAGATACCAAAAAACTACGAAAGAAGATGAAGGTTTTCCAAGACGAAAGAGAAAAACAGATGGCACAGATTTTGAGAGATCCTCTTAACCAGTATGTACAAGGTGACAGAGAAGGGTTTATACAACAAGCTATATCTGAGGTTCGAAGGTTCAACAGTACATCTTATGGAGTCAATGCGCTACACACAATTGGTTACATATATGAAAGACAAGCTTCAATGGAACTCGGGAAGAAAGACATATATTTGGGTGTGCCTTTTACAGTTCAATGGTTTAGATGCAAAGTGTGCCTTTGACAGTAATTTGGTGTGTCGCAGTAAATTGGTGTCAAAAGAAAAATATCTATTTAATGATATCATGGCCTAGCCTAGCATATAAGGATGCTCTATTTGCATTTCTATTAGTTTTCCACAATCCCATTCATTCCTAATCATCCAAATCCAATGGCAATATAACAAAACTGGATAAACCCAATGATTTCATACCAATATGTACCACATAATTGAATTTTTAAAAGCCTAAACTGAAAAACAATGCTAGATAATATTATTTTGTACTAATATTATAAATCAAATGAACTAGAGATAATTCAAAGGATTGTAAATAGAAAGATATATATTAACAATACTAGCAGAAATTATCAATAAGAAAGAGACTCTATATATACTAAAATACTTGCAAGTTTATTAAAAAAAAAGTTTAACCATGGGATTAACCCAAGAGCCCATGGTCTCTTTAAAATGAACTAGGGAGATGAAAGATTGTAGTAAGGTAGGCGAGTCCATAATAACATATTAAGAATAAGCGAACTATAAAAGTTTCCAAGGATCAAACATATTAAAATCAAAGATGGAAATTTTTTTTTTTGAAAGATCGTTCGCAAATCGAAAAAGGGCATTCATTGATTGACGTATCAGGATCTTTTTCCATGGCCCTGAGAGGAATTTGGAGTCATTGGTGATGTATTCAGACAAGTTGCATAGTTGCTATGTTCTTCCTTAGCCAACCTTGGAGAACTGTCTCCAGTTCCATGTTTGGTTTGTAGTTTCGCAGTTTGGAAAATATTTCCAAGCGTTTTTAAGCCCTTTGCATGAGCTTGAAGATCTTCTTTCCTTGCACTTTTGTCTTGCAACACCATCTGGCACACATTTGAGAGGGTTCCTTCAATATCAGGCACACTTATTTTTAAAAGAGAGTCAATAAACAATTCTTTGTTGGAATGTATAAATGCTTTCAGATTATCGTCAGAATAATTCTCCAGAGTTAGCTGTTGTCGTATCATATTTAGTACTAAAAACCACCTGTAGCTGTAGTGAAAATAGATTTTATAAAATGCCTTTTGCTTTTGAACCATTCATCTATAAAATGTACTTTGCATCTGAACCATTGAACTGTAAAAGGCACACCCAAGTATATGTCTTTCTTCTTAAGTTCTATTGATGCTCGTCTTTCATATATGTAACCAATTGTGTGAGGTGCATTGTCTCCATAAGATGTACTGTTGAACCATCAAACCTTAGATATAGCATGTTGTATAAACCCTTCTCTGTCACCTTGTACATACTGGTTAAGATGGTCTTTCAAAATCTGTGCCAGCTTTTTTTCTCTTTGTCTTGGAAAACCTTCATCTTCTTCCATAGTTTTTTGGTATATATATGTCCCCCTTCAGTAGACATCACGAAAGAAAGAATTGAAAGTATTGAAAGCTTGCCTATATAGTGTTCAAATAATTCGCTTCCAAACAGCATATCAAAAACTGCTTCTAGATCTGCCAGGGTTTCCATTGATACGCCCGCTTTTCCATGTACGTCATATCATGCTCGCTGTGCTGGATCACTGAGAACTTGATAAGCTTCTCCCAATACCTGAAAGTTATCTATCGCTTGAGGATTATTTGGATTGTTATCAGGATGAACTTCCCTAGCCTTCATGTAATAAGATTTCTTGATCTCTCTTTCACTAGCAGTGGGACTTACTCCCAGCATGTCGTAGTAACCAGTTTCCTTAACCATTTTTAAAAATCGCCTACGAAGAATATCGGTAGAATCATATACGAAAGGTATGCCTTAGAGCTCTGCTTCGTCGCAATATAAGCAACGGGTGAAATACGGCAGAAGAATATCAAAAGCAATAAACCATTAATATTTTTTGCTATGAGATAAGTGATTAAGAAAACAACTATTATTATGTCTGCGAGCTATGAAAGGTATGTATGTGAGCTACGAAAGGTACGAAAGGTATGTCTGTGACCGGATTCAAGAATTCCAGTAGAATCAGCTACAAAAGGTATGTCTGCGAGCTCTGCTTGGCCGTAATATGAGCAACCGCTGAAAGTGTAGGGGAAAGGGGAAACCTTGATTAACTCCAGGGTAATTTTTAGGGCCAAAACTTCGTCAATTGGTTATTTTTTGGGTTTTTTTCAAAAAATAAATTCGCTATTTGGTCATTTTTAGTGTCTAATATCGAATATATTTATATAAAATATGTTTTTTTTAATCATAATATTCGCCAAAATTTACAAATTTCAGTGTTAATTTTATGTTTCATAATTAATATTTGCCTACCTATCTATAAACATGTTTTTTTTAATCCGAAACAATCACCTAGAATACTATACTTAAGTATAATATTAGAATCCTTAAAAAATACCTTGCTTAACTCCAATATTACAATTAATATATTTTGACCATCCCTCAACTCTCTTAAAATTTTCAAGGAAATATCGTACAACTTTATTGCATCATCTCTCAACCTGAAATGAACCTCTATCTCTTCTAGTATATTTCGTAATTTTTTACTAGCATCATATCGAAAGATTTTCTAAAGTCCGTAAAGTAGCAAAAGAGATTGGATTTATTATTAGAAATTCCTCTGCAATGATCCAAAGTGTAATGAGGTGGTTCATGTTAGAGTGATGTGTTCTAAACGCTCCCTGACTTTTATCGTTCTCTCCTTCGCTTTCTATCCATACGTGGATTTTATTTTCTAAAATGAAACCAAAGAGTTTGGATAAGAGAGGCATACTCATAATGGTATGAAAATTAAAGGTTTTTTTTTTTATCATTGATTTTTAAACATAGGAATATTGAGGCTCTGAGTTATCGGATTAGGGAAACCTTTCTTACCAACTAGATTCAAGAGTTTGTGGATAAGAGGAATGAGGATTGTCCCTTCGATGTTTAATATTTTTTCTTGGTTTCCTTTAATGTCCCTAGCTTTTCCATTTGCAAAAAAATAACCCCAATATATTTTAAATAAAGTAGCTTCTTCCTCTATAAAGAGGGTTTGAATGTTCGATGAAATATTGGGATTCATAAATATTTTTAAGATGGGAATTCCAATATTCCAAATAAATCTTAATTTACTAGTTAGAATTTGGCTCTAGAATTTCCTAAGAGCTATCTTAGAGAGGTGTAAAATATTTTATAACTTTTTATTTATATAGTATGTTTCTTCCTTTTGATTAAGGGTTTGTATTTATTTATATTATCAATTTTTAGAGACTCTTCAATGCTTCCTTGATTTCTCTTCTTGCATTTTTACATTCTCTATCATACTAGAGGTTGGCTCTTCAATTTTTATTTTTACTTGAAACTTCTATGGAGAACTTGTTAATGGATGGAAAGAATTAGACCATAATAAAACTATGATAGAGGTATTCTATATTATCTATGCTTCATAGAGGAAACAAGTCATTTATGAAAATATCATTCTTATTTCTGTTGAAGATCAAGTGTTCTTGACTCTGAGAATTTTCTTATGTTAGATCACTATGCATAAAAAAAATGAGTGTTACAATTAGGGGTATATGATCTAAGTCTAGATCGTGGTCATTTAAAATGTCTAGATTTATCATTTTGTTGTATAAAGGGATATTATAGATGAAAAAATATGCCACAATAATGCCAAGACCATGAATACAGGGTATATGGATAGAGTTTGGCCACTTGATAAGACCATTACAAATTATAAGATCTTGAGCACTATAGGGCTTGATTAGCTAAACAAATTTTCACCTAGATCTACAAAATTTCTTTTGTACCGGCAGTCTAGAGCACGGTCTTTATCTAACCAAACAGGATTAATAGGGTTGGAATAGTTGCTTAGAGTTATAGCTTGTTTACTCAAAGTTTGAGTGTTACAGACACCCATTAAGAGGATATTTCCATCATTCTTTAGATTGGAAATATAATTTTCTAATCGATTGTAAGGGATTTTTTTATTATCTATATTGCTTTTCTTATAAAAGTTAGTACTGGTAGGGGTGAAATAACATATTTCTATGTAGGTTTTTATAGCATTAATATTGTTGGAAATATCTATCCAAAAATACTGGTTGCGAGGGACTTTCTTATAGATCTTATTATGGGGGAGATATGTAAGGGAACACCTTACATATTGGAATATATTTTGATCAATATATATTTATATAATTGATTGATGATTGGTGTGTAGTGGCAAGGAAGAAATGTGTGGCGAGAGGAGTGATTAATGACAACAAGCAAGTGGCTACAACGTATGGGAGAGGGGAGTGGTTGAAAGTAGTCGCACTGGTGTGCAGAAATGTGGAGGCGTACAGCTAAGATAGGGGGTTTTCCAGGTGGATATGTGAGGGGGAAGGGGTGGAGAGTGTTCATGTATAGGATAAGAGGGGACTCGAGGGATGCACATATCAAGCAAGAGAGGATTGAGTCATGAAGGTAGGGAATAACGTGGGGCAGTAACAGAGAGGTGGGAGGAAATGCTAGAGAAGAGGATGTGAAGGATGAGGGGAAGAGGAGGCGCAACAGGAGGAAGGAGAAGACGAGTTGGAGAGAGAGAGTGAGAGTGATGGGAGATTGTAGATGTGGGGGAGAATGCATGGACTGTGTGCAAAGAAGGGAATATGGGGAAAAGTGTAAGTGTAGGGAAGAGGGAATGGCATGAGGGATGAGCGGGAGAAAAGATTAACCAACAATGTTTTGGTATGAGAGGAGGTCACTGTTTTGGCATGAGAGGAGGGTGATGTGGGGATTTTGGAGGGTTGAACGAGTGGAGTGTAGCATAGGAAAGTAGTAAGATGAATGAAAAGTGGAGCACAAAGAGTTCGAATGTGGAATGGAATGTTGATATGAGGGATCCGTAGAGATGGGAGGAGATGGAAAATGGAGTTATGGAAATATGTCGAGAAGATGAATGCGCAAATATTGAGATATTGAGTGAACTTAGCTCCAATACCACTTATCAGGGAATACCTTACATGTTGAGTGTACCATGTTTAAATATGGCTAATAGGAAAATTGTCATGTCATATAATAAATAATAAGCAATAATTAATTAACCTATTAATGACTAAATAATAAACTAATATTAATTAACAATTATAATAACCATTTATGTTTATTATAAGATGTCCTTCCGAATGTAACAAGATATACTTTTGATTCCTCTACAACAAGATCACTTGTTCTAGATCAGCCATAGGAAAAATATTTCTATTTGAGGAACCTTAAATTCCTCTTTATTCCATGGAAGCATTGGCATTTCCATGAGAGGATCCAGAGAGTGTCAAATTGCTATTTATTAATAAATTTTTGGTTCGTGTCCCTAATAAAGTCTTTTCTATTTCTAATTAATGCACATTTTCCTTCCTTCCTCGCTTCATTTACCTTTTGTTCCTCCTTTCTTAATTCAACTTAGCATTCTAAAATGATATCTTCATTTATGAATACCGATTCTTTTATGTTGGAGGTTTTGCTGAGTATTCCATACTTATGGTCATCAGAGATAACTTTGACTTGAATCATCATTTCTTTATTCTCAATTAATTTCCATAGTCTCTTTCCTTATATGAGGTAGGTGGTTTCAATTTGTAGAATATTATGTAGTCATTCCTTGACTACGACTAGTGTATGGTCTTCTGCCTCTTCTTTTAAACCAAAACATGTGAGGTTGAAGGCTCGTTTATTACACTCATGGTCTAACTCTAACAACTTATTCATTTCATCTTTAATGGTTTTATATCTCATTGACCTTATAGACTATTTAAGGTCATATTTTTAGTTATTTTTTCTTCTATCTCTTTAATCATGTCTTTCAATTTAATATTTCTGATGTATGTGCATCTCCTTGATAGGTTGACAATTTGGTTTCTTGGCTTTTTTTTTCCATTACCTGTAATCTAGTCTCCATTAAGTCCAACTTAGTCTCTATCAACTATATCTTGTTGTATATTTGTTTTTGAATCTTTAATTCAAAGGATGTAAATTTATTATCGAGTATGGTTGCAAGTTTATTTTCTAGCATGACTACACATTTAATATTGATTATGGCAAGAAATTCATTTTCAAGCATGGCTTCTAACGCTATTTGAAGTTTAGCATCTCCTTCCGATACTTTTATCTAATGATTCTATAATATCTCCAAGGATTTGTAGGAATTTATTTTAACATTTAGCTCTTTTTATTAAGGTTTCATAAGACTCTTTGTTGAAAAATGTTGGTGTTGCTTACCTTCCTTGGATATTTAAAGGATTGATTTTTTTACCAGCAAAATAAATCATCATTCCAATGTTATTTGATATCTGTTATCTATAGGATAGGGAGGTGAATCTTGGTCTTAGTAATTCATAAGTTTAAACATCCCTAACCCGTTGATATAGTTCTTTAATCAGCACTTCAAGTGCATGAATAAATGGATGGATGCAAACATGGAGTGATAAAACTATAAATACACATTATCACAATACACACATGATTCAATGCACTAATGTATACACATACACTATCGCTGATTTCCCCTCACAAAGTATGCCACATGCTTCCCACGATCCATCAAATTAAAAATTACAGTTTAAATGGTGATGAAGGCCATTTATGTATAAATCAAAGTTATGATTTAGAGGAAATATAGTTGATCTATATTAGGTTTTGCATAGATTAATTTATAATCTGCATAAATTAATTTAAACCAAGATCTATCAAACATTTACAGAAATCTAGAACCATTTTTTTAAATACTTTTAATTTGATTTTAATTTTGTATTTAGTAAACTAACTTATAACTTCTTAGATGAGCGTTGTGGTCCAAATATATATATATATATATAACCCGATAAAACACACTTAATCTGCCTTCCCTTGGGGGATCATCCGAAATGTTCTCTAGTTGTCTAAAAATTGTGACAAATAACGATCGGGATTCAAAAAGTTCTACCCCATAGTCCACAAACTCATCATCAACACCTGTAGATATCCATAAAGGACAAGTAACCACTAGATTTGATTGTTCTAAATTATCTTAGTCTACCAGCCGACATTCTTTTTCTTATTTTCCTTAATTATCTCAGTAAAACTAAAACTAATCTATTAATAGCTGATTGTTTAATCAATTATCTCCTCACAAAAATTATTATTGTTTATTGCGTTCGATATTTTCCTGCCAGATTTCAGGGTTGCCCATATTGCGGCCAAGCAGAGCTCGCAGACATACCTTTAGTAGCTGATTCTGCTGGAATTCTTGAATCTAGTCGCAGACATACCTTTGATACCTTTTGTAGCTGGCAGGCTCGCAGACATAATAATTGTTGTTTTCTTAATCAATTATCTCATAGCAAAAAATATTAATGGTTTATTGCGTTTGATATTCTTCTACCAGATTTCACCCGTTGCTTATATTGCGACCAAGCAGAGCTCGCAGGCATACCTTTTGGTATCCGATACTGCTGATATTCTTCGCAGCTGATTTTTTAAATGGTTAAGGAAACCAGTTACTACGACATGCTGGGAGCAAGTCCCACCGCCAGTAAAAGAGAGATCAAGAAAGCTTATTACATAGTTAGCTGCTGCCGTATCATATTTAGTAGTGAAAACGACCTGTAGCTGTAGTGACAAGAGATTTTATAAAATGTCATTTGCTTTTGAACCATTCAGCTATAAAATGCACTTCGCATCTGAACCCTTGAACTGTAAAAGGCACACCCAACTATATGTCTTTCTTCATAAGTTCTATTGATGCTTGTCTTTCATATATGTAACCAATTGTGTGCAGCGCATCAACTCCATAAGATGTACTGTTGAACCGTCAAACCTTAGATATAGCTTGTTGTATAAACCCTTCTCTGTCACCTTGTACATACTGGTTAGGACGATCTTTCAAAATCTGTGCCAACTTTTTGTCTCTTTCGTCTTGGAAAACCTTAATCTTCTTTCGTAGTTTTTTAATCTTCTTTCGTAGTTTTTTGGTATATATATGTCCCCCTTCAGTAGACATCACGAAAGAAAGAATCATCACGAAAGAAAGAATTGAAAGTATTGAAAGCTTGCCTATATAGTGTTCAAATAACTCGCTTCCAAACAGCATATCAAAAACTGCTTCTAGATCTGTCAGGGTTTCCGTTGATACGCCCGCTTTTCCATGTACGTCATGTGATGCTCGCTGTGCTGGATCACTGAGAACTTGATAAGCTTCTCCCAATACCTGAAAGTTATCTATAGCTTGAGGATTATTTGGATTTTTATCACGATGAACTTCCCTAGCCTTCATGTAATAAGCTTTCTTGATCTCTCTTTCACTAGCCGTGGGACTTACTCCCAGCATGTCGTAGTAACCAGTTTCCTTAACCATTTTTAAAAATCGGCTAAGAAGAATATCCGTAGAATCAGATACGAAAGGTATGCCTGCTAGCTCTGCTTGGTCGCAATATAAGCAACTGGTGAAATATGGCAGAAGAATATCAAATGCAATAAACCATTAATATTTTTTGCTATGAGATAATTGACTAAGAAAACAACTATTATTATGTCTGCGAGCTATGAAAGTTATGTCTGCGAGCTACGAAAGGTACGAAAGGTATGTCCGCGACTGGATTCAAGAATTCCAGCAGAATCAGCTACCAAAGGTATGTCTGCGAGCTCTGCTTAGCCGTAATATGAGCAACCCGTGAAAGTGTAGGGGAAAGGGGAAACCTTGGGTAATTTTTAGGGCCAAAACTTAGCCAATTGGCTATTTGTTGGTTTTTTTTTTAAAATAAATTCGCTATTTAGTCATCTTAAGTGTCTAATATCGCATATATATATATAAATTTTTATCATAATATTTGCCAAAATTTACAAATTTCAGTGTTAATTTTATGTTTCATAATTAGTATTTGCCTACCTATCTATAAACATGTTTTTTTTAATCTGAAACAATCACCTAGAATACTATACTTAAGTATAATATTAAAATCCTTAAAAAATACCTTGCTTAACTCCAATATTACAACTAATATATTTTGACCATCACTCAACTCTCTTTTGAGAAAATATCGTACAAGTTTTTTGCATCATCTCTCAACCTGAAATGAACCTCTATCTCTTCTAATATATTTCATAATTTTTTACTCGCATCATATCGAAAGATTTCCTAAAGCCCGTAAAGTAGCAAAAGAGATTGGATTTACTATTAGAAATTCCTCTGCAATGATCCAAAGTGTAATCAGGTGATTCATGGTAGAGTGATGTGTTCTAAACCCTGCCTGACCTTTATCCCTCTTTCCTTCACTTTCTATCCATAAGTCGATTTTCTTTTCTAAAATGAAACCAAAGAGTTTGGATAAGGGAGGGATACTCATAATGGTATGAAAATTAAAGGGTTTTTTTTTATCATTGATTTTTAAATATAGGAATATTAAGGCTCTCAGTTCAAGGATTAGGGAAACCTTTCTTACCAACTAGATTCAAGAGTTTGTGGTTAAGAGGAATGAGGATTGGCCCTTCGGTGTTTAATATTTTTGCTTGGTATCCTTTAATGTCCCTAGCTTTTCCATTTGCAAAAAAATAACCCCAAGCTATTTTAAATAAAGTAGCTTCTTCCTCTATAAAGAGGGTTTGAATGTTCGATGAAATATCGGGATTCATAAATATTTTTAAGATGGGAATTCCAATATTCCAAATAAATCTTAATTTACTAGTTAGAATTTGGCTCTAGAATTTCCTAAGAGCTATCTTAGAGAGGTGTAAAATATTTTATTACTTTTTATTTATCTAGTATTTATTTATATTATCAATTTTTAGAGACTCTTCAATGCTTCCTTGATTTCTCTTCTTGCATTTTTACATTCTCTATCATACTAGAGGTTGGCTCTTCAATTTTTAATTTTACTTGAAACTTCGTTGGAGAACTTGTTAATGGATGGAAAGAATTAGACCATAATAAAATTATGATAGAGGTATTCTATATTATCTATGCTTCATAGAGGAAACAAGTCATTTATGAAAATATCATTCTTATTTCTGTTGAAGATCAAGTGTTCTTGACTATGACAATTTTCTTATGTTAGATCACTATGCACAAAAAAATTGAGTGTTACAATTAGGGGTATATGGTATAAGTCTCGATCGTGGTCATTTAAAATGTCTAGATTTATCATTTTGTTGTATAAAGGGATATTATAGATGAAAAAATATGCCACAATAATGCCAAGACCATGGATACAGGTCATTTGGATAGAGTTTGGCCACTTGATAAGACCATTACAAATTATAAGATCTTGAGCACTATAGAGCTTGATTAGCTAAACAAATTTTCACCTAGATCTACAAAATTTCTTTTGTACCGGCAGTCTAGAGCAGGGTCTTTATCTAACCAAAGAGGATTAATAGGGTTGGAATAGTTGCTTAGATTTATAGCTTGTTTACTCAAAGTTTGAGTGTTATAGACACCCATTAAGAGGATACTTCCATCATTCTTTAGAATGGAAATATAATTTTCTAATCCATTGTAAGGGAATTTTTTTTTATCTATATTGCTTTTATTATAAAATTTAGTATTGATAGGGGTGAAATAACATATTTCTATGTAGGTTTTTATAGCATTAATATTGTTAGAAATATCTATCCAAAAATACTAGTTG
>LPNX011063157.1:0-37209 GCA_001517045.1 Pseudotsuga menziesii
ACCATATCTAAATTAACTCAAAAATTATGAAAATGTTAATGGACATTGCATGAAACAATTGTTCATTAATGGACATCTCACCTCAATGAGAGACTGTGGCAAAGGGTATTGGGTTTCTTGTGTAGCAGATGGAGTTGTTGGTTGAACATGAATGATGGTCGCATCCATGGTCGAACCAGAGGGGGCAGGACCTGGTGGTGGTGGTGCCTACAATCACCAAATCTTGAAATAGTTAGAAATGTGCATGAATAAACAATAGACAACAATAACACACTATGTCTATATCATGTTCAAATAGTTGTACCTCTGTGTGCCTTGTTGCCATTATAGATGCAGCACTGACTGCTGCATCAACCATCCCTGCAAGGTTTTCAACAGTGAACTCTGGCTCCTGATGTAGTAAACATGCAAATCAAACATTAACAAAATATTTTATGCACTGGATTTCAAGTTAACCAAGAAATATCATCGAAGGATATATAAATTACCATGGTATCAGTATCTCCATGGTCACGGACAACTTCACTCTTTCTAGGGGTAGGCCGTCTCATATAGACTAGGCCCTTGTTCACATATGGCCTACAAGGAGCTACAACTCCAGGAAGGGGTCCAGGTGTTTCGGTACCAGCCTATAGTCAACAAGAGTTCATGTAGCTAGACATGGATGATTCAACGGACATACATGTATTTAAAAAATGACATTTTTTAAATGTTTAAAATGTTTACCTCCATCACTGCTTCCCCTGGTGTAGGATCTGGCATCTGCCCAGATATGGATCCTACCTCCATCAATGCTTTCCCCCGTGAAGTATTCGGCATCTGCAAGTTTAATAATTGTAAATATTAGACCGTAGATAACATTAGTGAACTAACATGTACAGTATGTGGAAATTAACAATTTAACAAGTATTAAAAAACTGAAATTTTAAAATGTTTACCTCGGTGTGAGATACGGGATCAGTGGATGGAATGTCCTGCCCCTGTGTAGAGTGTGGGACATGATACTCTGGGGCGTCGCTTCCGCCATAAAGCATCAGCTGCAAGTTCACAAAATTAATATATTAGCTCAAACTATACATATGTGTACAGAGAGGAAAATAAATGAAGAATTTATTACAATTAACCATATACATACATCACTCAAAAACCCACTGAAGACAACATCTGACGAAAGACCATAGCATGGACGACCACATGATGTGCATTCGTGAGGCTCAAAAGTGGGCTGGGAATGTGCTGATGGTGCTGCACTAGTAGATGGTGCTGCAGTAGATGGTCCTGCACCAGTGGGTGGTACTGCACCAGAAGGTGGTACTGCACCAGAAGATGGTCCTGCACCATGAGGACCTGGTGTATGTACCACACCAGGGACAGATGTCCCATCCTCACCCATATGCTGAACCATAGTGCTATGGCGAACAACGGCTCGTGCCAAACTCAAAAATGCCTCCCGTGTCTTTGGAATCACATGATGTACAAGTGGGAGATCTGGCCCAGGCAACTGCCTGCGAGGTACATGGATAGGGCGATCAACGTCTCGAAGCCTGGCATTGGGTCGGTTTTGGGGCATCCCCCCACCGATCCCCTGAAACTGCAAATAATCAAAATAGTTTACGTGTTTTCCCAACATAAACTCTGCATACATCTTCCGAAGGAAGTACAACGGGATTTCCCTGTTGTTGTGTGGTGGCATATCAAAAACCATCTACCATCTGTCCATCCAGTTATCAACAAATGGTTGATATGTGCACCACTCGATAGAGATATGTGGCCTGTTTGCATTTGGGATTTCCCCCGTGCGAGGGTCCCTAAACAATGAAAATATATGCTCCTTGGTGATTTTCAACTTTTTTACTGCATTGTAGCTAAGCCCATCAGCGTACTCACGTCTTTTTCTTTCTCTATATGAAGTAAGATCATATAGTACGTTGTTTGAAAATGTGATGGTCTCAACAATTGCATCCAAAGTGGATGCAAGTGAACGTCGAATTTTGTCACCACCACTAAAATCAGAACTCAAACCTCTCAAGTGGGCAAGCTCAATCAATATTTCCGCATTCGGGTCCATAGCCGCAACTGCAATAAAAAAATCAATAAGAAAATAATTAGAAACGTATACATGGTATATAATGACATCTCTTCAAAATTCAAACTAAATCTAATTAAAAATCAAGCTCAGGTCATAACATTGGTTATATTGATTTTTTCAAAAAATATGGTGAATACACATCTAGTAAAGGTTGTTTTAAATATCTATGGTTGATGACATAGTAGTTCTCCTAGTTGGCACCAAAATCAATAATATCAAAGGAAATGTTGGCATTTGAATGGAGTACAAAAATAGGGTTGATTCTAGTTGCATGCCTCATAGGGTTATAAGTTATGTAATTGAGAGAACCTAAAATGGATGAAGACTAGATATCAATGAGATAATGACTCCTCGAAAATTACTAACGATGGAGCATAGGGTGGATAAAATATCCATCTTATGTGGTTGTCCATTTCTAATGAGGTTGAGATTAACAAGGGAAACCTGGAAGGTGAAAACAACTAGAATATTATTCAAACTCTTGAAATCCCATGTCAAATGCACCTACTCTAACCCGAACCTAGTATTGATTTCCCATAGTATCCCCAAACATGATCTCTTATCATTTTGATTCCAAAGTGACCCCATCACCCTAATGGAGGCTTTAATGATTCCAACCCTTATTGAATATGAGAGTTTGCAAACATTGATCAATTGATAATTAAAGAGAAGATATAATTCAAAGAGGACATATTAGCTTGTTCCATAGCTCATAGATTCTCTCATAGCCCAATACTCATGGAATTAATTTTATGTAAAGCCTTTCATCTCATTAGCTAATGGATGCCCTCAAAAACTTATATGAATATAATTGATATTTGTTTAAAGGAAAAATGGAGTTTATATAATATGTTTGAAAGCATGATACTATTATATATATTAGAAAACCAAACACACAAAGAAACCTTGAACTAAAAGACATAACTATAAGAGGGAAAATGGTAATTTTGTTATAAAATGAAGAGAAGTACCTTCTCTTTGTTATAATGATATGACATAAACTCTAACTATTTAAACACTAAAATGACTTTAAAGTAATCTAAAATGGCCGAGTGACTTTATTAATATGCCTAATTCTATAGTTTAGATGAAAGTTCTAACACCCTCCCTTAATGATTCATCTAGAAAATACACTAAGTTTGTCCCTAAATTTTACAAATTTGTACAGTCTCAAATTTATATATATATGTAGTATGATCCTCAATATGACAATTTTTAAAATCCAATGTTCCATCTTCTACAAGCTATCGAATGAAGTGGCAATGGACATCAACATGATTGGTACATTCATGGAAGATTGGATTATTTTCCATCACAAAAATTCCCTAATTACCAAAATAGTACAATAGAGTGGGCTCGTTTTGTTGGATCTCCATATATATAAGCATCCATCTAAGGCAAACTACTTCACATGGATGTAACATCTAAAAAACACCGTTCATTTCATACAAAGGTGAATACACCATTTAACATCTAGAAACACTGGTCAACAATTTCATACAAGGGTGAGTTCATGTTGGAACAAGGAATGCCAATAGAAAATCAACCAAGGGTATAGGAATTAACCAATGGTGTGGGCGTGAAATCTCCTCCCCTCAAGTTGAATCAACTCCTGAATGGTGTTGTCTCGCTCCAAATGCTCCAATGGCTCCTCGAATTCTCGTTCCTGATTGTGAAAATGGGCCACGGGTTCGGGACTGTGTATTTTTTATTTATTTATCATCTGCAAATCGCGTGCGCGTTTTAGAACTACAAATCGCGTGCGTGTTGTATAACTACAAATTGTGTGCGCATTTTGTAGTTCTATAACACGTACGCGATTTTTCTTCCTATCCTACATGTTCCATGACATGTCAGGCTGGGGTTGAACCATACCAAGTGCTATGTCAGGCTCGGGTTGAGGTATTTTTTGGTAGCATGATGTTGTTTTTGAAAACTAGGATTGCATCTTAAAGGTCCCTCATCTTCTTGCACTGACCCTCAAAAACTGATATGTTGTATCCATGAACAACAAACCATGAGTGGTAAGAACAGCCCTAAGTGTTAGGAGCAAGTGTCCAGGCGGATGCAGAAAATATTCCTCTTTACTAGTTTTGTGAGGAGATGAGCATGTGATTAATGGTAGAGAAGCACTGGGACTGTTGAGAGCAAACGCTTGAGCTCCATAGTTTGATATAGCTTCTGAAATAACTAACGAATCACATAATAAAATATCAGCAACCTCATATGAGGAAACTAACACCAAATCCCCATCAGCAGTTTTGAAGAGAAAGCGCGGTGCTTGATTTTTCACACCGAAATTGGTGAGAGCAGCTACAAGCATGACTGAAAGCTTTTGAATTTTAAAATATGATCCAAATAATATTAGATCAGAAAGTAAATCAGATCTAAACAAGTTCAAAACAGATCCAAAACTATGAAATGGAATCAAATCCCCAACAACAGTTTTGTAGGAGACTTGCGGTACTTGTTTCTTCACACCGTTGATGAGAACAGCTACAAGCAGTACTGAAAGATTATGAATTTGATATATTAAACCAAGCAATATCAGATCAGATCTGAATAAGATCATATCAGATCCAATAAGGTTAATATCAAATTCAAAAAAATGGTTAACCGAGACGGTGGATGCACAGCTTTTTTCTTCTTCAAAATTCTAAATTTTGGTGCATGCAATCCTGCAGGTATTTGCTAGAAAATCTAGATCATGGGGAGCGAATGGATCACTCTGGTAATCTGATATTTCTTCCAAAATATCCAAGGTATCACATATTTTCATACTAGCAGCAACATTAGAGGGAGAAAAATCAAATTTCTCTTCACTTTCGGAAGTAATTACTGGTAAATTTTGCACAGAATTCAAAGGAAAATCACCGGTGAATGTTTGCATGGAAGTGTAGCAGTGTTTTTCTTCAATATATGAGATTCGAATGTCTTCTTCTATTTCAGCAATATGAGGAGATGAGATATCAGACATCTCGTAAACTTTCGGAGCATCAGGAGAAGGAGTCACTGCATGGATACTGTCTTCAATTCGAATTGACTGTGTAGAAGCTTTTGCTTCTTCTTCATCTTGAACAACTTCACCAGAGAGAGTGGAAGCTAAGAATTTTGGATCAAGAGTGGTTATGGTGCTGGATATTCTCTCCAAAATGCTATTATGATCCTCATTAATCACTCCAAAGGTTCGGTCCAATCTTGTCCAGAGTTCCTTCGGGTCTTCAATAGATCTAATGAGGTAGCGCAAGCTATGAGAAAGACCCATTGCTATTGTTCCAAAATCTCCATCACTTTTATTCAGCCAGTCAATCTCACTAAAACACTCTTTACCAAGTCCAATAGACACCCGATAGAGACCTTGTCTCATCAGAGATCTGAAATCATCTTCTTCTTCCATTTTGAATAGTTTGTGGACAGGGTGAGAAGAGGAACTGATGAATCCATTCGAAGTTGTACCTGTAAAAAACACAAAAGGGGCACTGTAAGGTCGACAACCTGCACACTTCAGGTTTCCATCATGCCCAGCATAGTTGATCAATATTGATCAACAATTCCTTTACTTGGGGTATTAAGTGGTAAACCTTCTGCTTCTGGTGCAGAGCTGGAAGGAGCAATTTTGCTAAAAAATGATCCAGTAGGAGAATCGAGGAGGAGAAGTGGCTTGTCTGCCGAAGCTTTGATACCATATTAAATCAAGCACATAGATCCGTGGACAAACACACAAATCACATGATAGATCACACAATTTACTCAGTTATTGAAGAATGAAACAGTGCAAAAATGGCTTGCAGCTGTGAATTCTTTTCATTCATTAAAGAGTAATTAGATAATAATTACAATGAAGTACGATGGCTTTAATAGCCACAAGCAATTCAAATCCACATGAGGAAATTCGAATTGATCAGACTCTACTTGACTGTAGGTAACTAAGACCTTGTCTAAATCACTATAGGAGGACTCAATAGTTAACTAACCTTGTCTAAACCATAACTAGAGTTCATTGGAGTTCTAAAATACAACTCAAGTGTTACATTCAGTGTTGACTAAGGCTAACTGACTATGGTAGGTGAGAAATGCACCCCTCTTGAGTGCAGTCAAGTAAACCTAGCGCTAACTGAATGTAGAGGACTAGAACTGAATGTAACTGACTCCTAACTTAGCTTGACTAGTCATTAACTAAACTGAACTGACCTTGGTTGGTTTCGGCACTCCCAGTGGCTCCTAAATTGTAGGGATTGGTCTAGGAGGCTCCTAAACTGATGCAATTAAGTGCAATCAGTGGCAGTAAGCCTCAATTAGTGTTCCCCACACTTTAGTAACTGAAACATGTGCCCTAATTAGGCCAAGTGGACCCAATGGTGCTAATGACGATAAATAGGCTGGATGGACTCCTGATTTAGACATGACTCCCGATTTAGACATATGACCAAATTGGACAAGGGAGGATTAATAATCCTAACAAGAATAACTAAGGTAATTGTGCATTGATCCAATATTGATAATGAACGTTTAAGTTATTAAGCATATGTGAACATTTTAATAAGTAATTGACTAAGTATTATCGATTAGGATTGTCATGAATAAACATAGATACTGTTCCATATGCGGCAGTAGAATTGCGCTATTTAATTGTTTACCATGACCGTTTAAAACCCTTAAGGGTGCTTTGTTTATAAATACAAGAATAGTGTGTTGGTACTAGGGTACTTGTCAATTAAACAAATAATTATTGTCATTAATTATTAATCATTAATTATTATTATTATTTAGTTAATAGTTATAATGGTAATTGTCCTTTACTATAAAGCATAGTTGATTAACAAAATAATTAGATGAATTATTGAGTTAAGTAATTATTGATAGGATTGACCGAAGCATTTCATGGAAAGTTAGAAATGATATTTAATTATTTAACTTCACCAAACATGATAAGATAGGATTGCATTAAAATAATAATTGTCATTAATTTATTACCATGTGAGACATGGGATCCAGATTCGATAACATATTTAAGACACCCATCACTACCAACCCGAAAGGTCAATAATAATAACTATTAAATTATTATTTTATCCAAACATATTTAATGTTTAAAATGGTGAGTGGGACTAATAATTATCCCACCACCTCCTGAAGGCCCCAAATGAATATATCGAGAATTATTAATGAATGAGCAGTCAATTTACTCAATTACATTTAATTGATCTTAATGGCATTTAACTGCTCGAGCCAATGTGTACAAAATATATATATTATTTTATTATGACTTGAAATTTTAAAAACATGAAAGTGAATAAATGTTTTGGGAATTGTGGGGTTTGATGGGGGTAGTGGAGTAATCCTGAAGGCTCTGGAGGAGGAAAATGTATTTAGGAAGGTTTTACGGGACTGGAAGGGGGTTGGTTTTTACTTGGATGAAAATATGACTTAGTGATTTGAAGGAGAAATGAGAAATTATAGAGGCGAGGGTTAACTCAAGGATTGAGGAGGTGGAAATGAAAAAGAAGAGGGAAAGTTGCACCAAGGTTGAATAATTTTTGAACTAAGTGAAGTTGCTGTTTGGGTTATCGGATTGTAGTCGATTTCCTATGGCCAACACGATAGACTGGTTGGCAGGGTGGTTTATCTATTTTGGTTGCTAAGGTTGGGTGAGGAGAGGATCAAGAACCTAAGGAAGCCTACTACAATCTATGGAAAAACCATGTATTCTACTTGATTAAATCTTTGTAAATTTCAGTAATGAAAATCGAAAGGAAAAATGCATTTTATTTTATTTTTGTTTCCTAATGTTGTTAGAAATATGGAATGAATTCTAATGTCATGCTAATAGAAATTTCTTGTCAAGTTAAACTTATGCATAAATCTTTTAGATCACGTTTTACTGAAATAAAGAAGAATCATAATAACAGAATGGTAATTTTTTTTCTTCACAAAACAACTCTTTAGGAGCTAGATACAAATCGACGACGGCATGAACTTAAGTGCCCCCTCCAACGGGTAGGGCACTCCACTACAGGTACAATTTAAATTCTTCTAAATGCAAAATTCTTGAAGCAACATAGGCTTATGCCCAGTATCATGGTTTCTGATTGCTCTACCTAACTATTGGATACACAACCTGAAGTTTGCCATGGTTTCAACAATTGGTTGGATTTATAACATGTTTAAAAAAAAAAATCCCAAATAGGGGCGGGGCCGAAGAAGGAAAACAGTTGAAAAATCACGTGGTGGGCCATTTTGGAGCATTAGGAGTGTTGATGAAGAGAAGTTAAAGGAGTTCCCTGTATCAAAGGATGCACTTCTTGCTGTGGTCACTCCTGTAATTGTTCGTCACTTTTATATTTCCCAGTAAGTTGATTTTATTGGAATCACGCATGGTAAATGTTTCTAGGTCTGTGATCCACCCTTCAATCTTTTGGTGCATAGTTGCTCTTAACGTATGAACTTGATGATCACTATCACAAATTGCTTGCTCTGTATATCTTATCATGAAAAGAAAAGAAATACGATGCATGCAAAGATGAGATTTTCAGGTGATTTATGCACTTGTTTTATTTAAACAACAACACTTTATATTGTTTGTCATGCATTGATAGGTGCATTATGACTCCCTTGAAGTTGATCTCTAAACAACATGGTGACTCATGTGTGTCCCTATCCATCCCACTATTGTATAGGTGGATGTTTCTATATGCTTTCATGTTAGAAATTCCAACACTTGGCGCTGTTGTGCTATCATTTAAAGGGCAAATGCAAACCCTTACCAGTGTGGTGCATGCTTTGATAAACATATCCAGTAGTTATCAACTCTGATACCACTTGAGAATATTGGCATTCAAGCGCTTATGTAAAGTGCTACAATAAGTCAATTCTCACCATAAATGATGAAGTCAAGTTAGGCATATTCAATTATTTTTTATGGAAAAAAACAACACTAGAGCAATGATGGACCATATATGACCTTCTTGGGACGGTTCATAGTTTGATCCTTTAAACATAACATGTTTTTCTCAACTAGTTGTTTCTGTGAGAATTTGTATGATCCTGTTGATGCATATTCAATCAAATTGCATTATCTTTTATTTTGTCCAATGTGTGGTACAAAGGGCATCCTTCCAGAGGAGAGACTTAAATATACATAATGTGGTGTTCTTATTTTGATGATTCTTGAGTCGTGAAATCATCAATTCAAATGGGTAGCATGCCACGTAGAACTTAAATTCAATATGGTTTACTTTTTCTATTAGTTTGTTTGTGATATCCAGATTAATTACAAATTACATTTCTTAAAGGAGTTTTGCTTCGGAGTCTTGAAATTTTCAAATTGTCTCGTATAATGTATAATTAAATGGTCTACATGAAATAAAAACAATTTGTAGAATTTCTAAATCAACATGTCTTGAAAATTTGGTTAAGAAGATTCCTCTCCTCAAATACGCCACACTGATGCTCAGGTTTTATAAGTTGATCTCCAAAACTGAGATTTGAGTTAGTGGTGTTGCATAAAATCACTCTTAAAGAGAAAATGTGCATGTTTTATTCAATCATTTGGTTTTATAATTAATTTGGCATCATTTTTAACTATAAAATTTGCCAGATCAGTTTATATTTGCTTATAAAATTGGCTTTTTAGGGACATGACTTTGTTATTTTATTTGTCAAGATAACATACTTTGTACTATAACTATTCCATTTATAATGATTCAATAATTAGAGCTCAGAGCATATATAAATTGCACTTAATAACATCTCCAGTCCATGATACCTATATCAATCCTTAACATCTCCAGTCCATGATACACATATCAATCCAACCTCACGAGAGTTGCAATTGTGTTCAGGACTACCCTTTCCCAAAACCCAAGTAAGAAATTCAAAATATTCCACAATATTTTGACAATACAATGGCAAATCAACCAATTTTTGTGATAATGATCTAATTATAAGCATAAGTCCCATGGTATGAGTACGATTTATGCCACGTGTCACGTTTAGTTCATTATGAATTTGGTTTTGGATGAGAGTGAAGACATATCACAACAATTGTTATATGTTTTACTCACTAGCTTGAGAAAATAAAAGCATATATGTTTTGTTTGAACATTCTGATGTGTTTCTTTGTTATAAAGGTCTATTGTTTGGGATTTTCAAGTTCATTGTGGTCTTATTTAGAGTATTCTAATATCGTATGGTGGATTTTTGCATATTTTGGGAGGTTTCACAAGCTGCACAGTGCAATAGTTGTAAATGTTGTTAAACATTGTGCAAAAAAGTTGAGTCAATATCTGGCATTAGAAATGTCAGCAGAAGGACCTTCTCATAGAGATTTGCAAATATAATACCATGAGATTATTTATGATATTGGTCAACAAACACTCCATTTTCCTCTGCCTATTGTTTCAAGTATAGTTCAACAGCCTCAGGTATTTTCTTCTGTGGAACAACTTTATAGTTATTTTACATATTATTCTCTTACTTATAATTGGTTTAAAACTTTGAACTATGTAAGAGGGTTAGCAATCAACGTGTTCATAGAAATAGGAAGTCCACATTTTCATTGGATTGATTGTAATGGGGTTGAACTGAAGTTTGAATATTAGTGTATATGAAGTTAATTAGTTTTCTTTATGAAAATATTGTAATTTAGATTATTGGGTTGTTTCACACACATTTGTCATTTGCACTTTGCAAACTTTTTTGAGTGAATATATGGGAAATTATTTATGAATTTTCATGGAAAGTACAAGTTGAAACATTGCTCTCTCTTTACCCTTTGTAAATATTCCAATCACAAAATATCAACATGGCAACATTTTTATATTGTACTTACGAGAGAAGGGATAAAAATTTGAACTAAACACCGCTCTCTCACACACTCTTTACCGTTTGTTTGGTTAAGTGAATAACAAGCATGGACATACTACTATGCTTCCTGTATTTTTGGAAAAATAATTGTGCAAAAATAGTTGTTTTAAAACCAGAAATGTTTATAAAGCTGATGGATTGGGGGCCTCAAGGATCTCCAAGAGCAAATGAATCATATCCAAGGCATGTTCTGTATTGTATCCCCATCCTTTTTCCAATCCATTTTCTTGTCATCTGTCCACATCATAGTCATGTAAGAGCCAACCAAGTTAAAAATGATTTGGCATTTTTTTCCCTCCAAAATCAATAAACTTTGAATCTTCTTTCAAATATAAGTTCATTAATTTTGAAATCCGTCCCGCCATGCAATTTTTTGCAGTTGTTTTCATTCTTTCATGATATGTGATTTTTTTTGTAGTTGGGGACAGATGGATGATATAGCAGGCATGCATGAGTATGTGGGGTGTAATCAGGTTGACAACCATATCTTTCTTATGAAAACAATGTTGCTAAGTAACCTTTATGAGGCACTAGTCCATTTAATTTGGGACAAATTTTGGTAATTAGATCAAATCTGGTTATCCAGATTTATCATTTAAGCCAAGAATGGCACTTGAAGAAAGATATAGATAATCATAAAGTTGGAACCAAATTAATATGGTAGGTGTAGGAGAGAGGAGATTGGGAAACCGCTCTTTGGCTCCAATTTCAGACAATTATGATGGGCATCGTATATTGATATATGTTGAATTTACAAAATGAAAACATTAATCAAAAGTTTGGAATATTCAACAAAGTACTTTTATGGGATGTAAAAGCTTAGTTAAGGTATGTTTAAAATACAGGTAGAAACTGCAAGCAACAATTTCTGTAGTTGCAAGTTGGTACCTAAAATTCATACTAGCATCAATTTTCAAATAGTAAACAACAACAGTTGTCTCTATTTGGAAGAAGCGGAATACAATTAATAAATATTGATTTGAGGTAACAATAAAAATATGTGACACCTGGTGTCACATACCCCAATTTTGTAAAATAATGTTAATTGTTTTAATTTGATTTCCTAAGACATTATGTTAAATTTAATGCTAAGTAGGAACTGATGACTCAGCAGAGTCAAAAGAAGTGTAATGTAATTCTGAATATTTTATTATTAATAAATAAAAAGTGGAGACAACAGCATGGGAGAGCTGTTAATAAGAGGTTACTTGTCAAACTGGTGGAAGGAACTAGGTGGAGGGCAAAAGACAAGTCGCAGCATCCTCAAACACTTTCTATGTTGCAGGTGGCAACTTCCCTACATTTGGGGTCATGATCGCCCAAGAAAGCGGGATCAGAGCAGGTGGCTCAATAAATGACAACTAACCCAAAAAGACCTAGGCAATCTTTTAAAAGTACCCAATGAATAGAGCTGAGGTTGCTCAGATATATTGGAAAGAAGAATCATTCAGGAGGAATGCTATTCAGGAATTTCATTGGGGAAAAAGGGAACAGTAAGGAAGGTGTGTTGAGAGAAAATCTGCAGTAACTTGGTCTGTTACAGCTTGTTAGTTGGGAGAACTTACTGATAAGTTCAGGATTTATACTGAGTCTGAAGACTGGTATTTGACTATTGCTACACCTAGTTCCAGCCAGGAAGACCAGAGCAAGCTCGGGGGTCCTAGGAGTCGCTGTTTGAGCGCTCTCCAGGAGTTGGTAGGGAGGAACAGCCTCCCATTCCTGTTGTCGTCCAAGTTCAAGAACAGGTTCTGCCATCTAGTAATTTTTGTTTTAAATATTTGTGTATGATTGAATGTTATATTGCAGTTTATGATATAAAGACTTAGAGGGTTTAGTCATGAAAGTGTCCTTAGCTTGTTTAGTATTCATAATCTTTTGATGAGAAATAAGAACTCCACCTGTGTTTTTCCTCATCTGGAGGGACCAGACCGTACTCCAGCACAGGGGTGAAATTATAAATATGATAGAATTATGAAAGTACAGAATAGAATGTTAATGGCATTATAGAGTATTTTTTTCCTTGTGTTGTTATCAGAAGAATTATCCTTTGTATCAGGAGTAGTATTAACCTGTATGAAACTGTCAGTCTATTGGAACAAGAAGGAAGCTTTATTGTTTTCTAATAGGAGTATGAATGGGTAGATAAAACAGTTTTTGATAAAATAGTTACTTTCAGTAATTTTTTTTGTTATTTGAATTCAAGAAGAGAGTACAATAGTAAAACTAGAGTAGGGTAAAGATAATTAGAAATGCTTACCACTCTACAATTTATTTCTTTACAGTATAGATTAATTAACTCTTGCTTGTATAAAGAAATCAAATTGAAAGAAAGAATAGTTGGAATATTGATTTACTTATATAGAGAGTCTATTTTAGACTTTTATTTACAGATAGTAATATAGAATATCCATTAATTTGGTTTAATTTGGTTAAGCATAACCTATTCTTTTAAGTTGTCAATAAAATGTAGTACTTAGTCCTTTCACTCTTATTTTGTTTTAAATAACAAACTCATAACACAATCAAGATAATACGAAATACAGAAAGTATTTCTGTAAGGTATAGGGTATTTCTGTAAAGTATAGAATACTGTAAAAACACAGTAATATAATATTAATTTACTTTTACGACCGTAAATAAATACTTATAAGAATAGTATTAATATGAATTAAGAAATGTTATATTTCATTATAGTACACAGTAACAAGTATAATCTCTGTACTTAGGCTGTATCTAGCAGATACCTACATAAATAAGTAAAAACATAGTCTTTATACCTTCGAAGGTTAAAATTAAATTATAAAACAATCTCTTATAATTCTTGTAATATAATAAACTATTAAAAAAAAACTGTACAGTAACCCTAATATTTTTTTTAAGAGATAGAAACATATTATTACAGGTAAAAATCAAGTAAAATAACACACAGGAATTACCCCACAGAGCGATAGAATGCTTGACCTATTGAGCTCAACCAATCTTTACATTATATAAATAATAATTAAAAACCACTTACAATAGAGTCACACAAGTTACAAGATAAATAAAGAAGCTGTAAATATTCTTTTCAACACTGTCAAGATAGGGTAAAACCCTTCAAATCTAAAATATACAGCAGAGTATACAATAGAGTTAACAAAATAAAGAGTCTAACTCCTTAAGGCCTCTCGGCTTAAAACAAGATCTGCATAGTAAGGCTCTTACAGCCTGTACAACGGTAATGTGTGTATATATATATATATATATATATATATATATATATATATATATTACACAATAAAAATTTAAAGCTCAAAATCATAGTCTCGGCCTCAGCCGTAGATTCCGTTGGTAAAACGAGGGTTTAATCTTTTAAAACCTCAGCGAATAGGTTCAATTAACTGAATCAAGTAAACCACGAGGGTTACAAACCCCGAAGGCCAACCCACGACTGTCCCCAAGGGACCAACAAGGAGGGAAAATGCCATGGTAAAACCAGGCTTACCGTAACTGCCAGTCACCGCGGTCTTGCACCATTCACGCTGAGGAGGACAGGTCGACCCTACAAATGAAGAAGAGAAAAGATATTAAAATCTTGTAATAAAATAAAATAATTGCTAAGGCAAAACAGTGCTGAAACAATAATGAATAATTTAACACAGAGTTTCTTACCTCTATCTTTGTAACTGAAATACGAACACCCATGAGCAGCAGAATGACTATCAACACGGAGAAGGGAAACCTTCATTTGCTACGAAAAGGAGGGAGTTATTCATCATAAAACAACCAACAACGACGAAGTCTACAAGCAGCTAGCACAGAAGTATTTTACACGAAGGTGGTCGTTACACACGCAGCAAGGAGGAAACTAATTTACGGTGAAACCCTACACCCAATAACTCTGCACTGTGAGGACCTTACACTCTGTACTAGGTCGAGGAGGGAGAAAGTCCTTTTCTTAGTCGAAGGGTTCGAAATGGAGCCAGCTACAAAGGAGAAAACCTGGAGAAGGTATCGAAAATCCACCCCCAAGCAACCAGAGGTTTGCAGAATAGCTTTTCACAGTCAATGTATTTAGGAGAACAACACGAAGGGAGACTATTGGCCATCAAGGTAAGTGACAGTGCTGACAGGAGCATAGTGCAGAGTGGCAGGAGGCCGAATACCACGCTAAACAATGAGCTTAGGGATCGAAGGGAAGAATCTTTTATTCTCAGTTCGCTTGGCTGTTAAAATGCCACGTAGCCTTTTAAATATTTCCCATGCAGTGGGTAAGAGTATATAGTTCCAACGAGCTTTTCTTCGCAGCATTATTCCAATCATTAACAAAGCAAGGATCAATTATAACCTTGGAATCATTGTCGAGCCATCACTTACGCTGCATGGTAATAACATAAGATTTCATCACTTTAACCCTAGTCATTGCAATCATCGGGATCGTGAGAAAACCTTACGACCCTTATACTTTATAACTCTGGTGTTCATAAAATAAAATTTGAAGCCTAGCTTTATTTTATATCATGGTATAGCCCTTTGATTATCCTTTGCACTACTATGCAACGTTTCTAACATATAATCACAATGATGATAGAGTTTTATAAGGTATGTCATGAAAAGAAAATGATAACGTTTATTCTCTTAGTAAGAATCATACTCACAAGTAATTATTCTAGCAATCAAGTAATTGTAACTTAAATAAGAGTAGAATTGCTTCTTACTAAGTATTTTATGTATGCAAGGAGATAAAAAGCATTATGGTAAAAGATGTTAAATTTTGGGATCAAGGATAAACCTTAGACTTGATAAGGGTGAGGTCTATTCTAGGACCTCTGTTGTTTTATAAATTTGGCCTTTATTCACTAAGCCAACTGTATTTTAATCCGAAGCTAGCCTATTGTTATAATTAGAAAGGAATTTACATAATCTTGTTTTGTGACAATTATCTCCACACTAGTGTTAATCTCCTTACTTTTGAATGGTTTAACATTGAACTAGCAGGATTGGCATATTGACATGATAAGTCTTAAAAAGTTTAAAGGTTTCACCTCAAATTTTGTTAATAATATTTATTAACTACAACTGGATATTATTTTCCAAGCGATTATAGTACAGAGGAATTTGACCCTCCAACACTATTATGAAGTAAATATTGCATTATGCAATTAGGTTATAACCCCTTAAAACTTCAAAGTAATGAAAGTGGGAGGTTGGTATATAAACTCTTTATCAGTTTACACTATGTAGTAACCAATTCAAGCATGGCATAAATTAGTAAGTTTGTACAAATAAAAACTAGACCATGTGATTCTATATTTCTGCCATACTTGTTATGCTTGTAAAGAAATATGCAAAGCAGTTTACTTTTGACGCTTAGTATAAACATCGAGAGTTTAGTACTCAGTAAAAATATTAAATCAAGCCTTCAAGAAAGGAAACAACTGTTGTCAATACTAGTAGAATCAAATCTATTTTCCAGAACATCTTAAAAGAAGAACAGTGAAATGCTTTACCTCGATAAACCGTGGAATCTGACTAGCATGTATATTCTCCTACTAAAGTAAATGTTGTGCGAAGAATTTATATTGAATACTTAAGAAATTTGATAAGCAGCACCCGAACCTCTTACCTGTAAATCTGTAAGAGAAGGAAAACTTCTGCGTTAGCTTGAAAGCTAGTAAGCCCAGTTTCTCATGACAGTTCCACCTTGTGGTTGCAAGAACAAAACAAATCAGTAAACTGAAAAGAAATTGTCCAATAAAATACACATAATGCAACAGGTAAATCAGATAATGATTTCCGTAACACACATAACTAATTACACATTTTAGTGTACTGCTTTTGTTATTTTAGCTGGATTTAAAATTTTTAAATTTTTCGGAAAATTTGGGGTTTTGACATGTGGTATCAGAGCACAAGGTTCAAACACTAGGCCTTGATGCAACCCAACTAGTTTCCAATAAAACAGTAAAGTAAAAATAATATACTAACATATATTCTGTTTTATGTAAAGAACAGAAAATCTCTTTTTCTGAAGTTTAACAGGCAAGTATGGAGAAGCTGGGAGAGTATGCTCATGAGGAGTCTCCAGACACAGAGACAAGACAATTGCCCAGAGAACCTATGTTAGAAGAGGTAACTGCGAACTCTTCAGAGCTGTTGCAGACTGTAAAAGATTTGAAGACTGAAATGGAATCAGTCAAGAAGGAGAATGAGAGGATTTTGAAGGCTCAGGAAGAGTTGAACCAAATTTTAATGGAAAATTTCCAAACTGAAGGAAGGAGCAGAAGATCAGAATCTGAGGATGTTAGTCATCAAAGAAGATCTAAAAAGATGAAGTTGGCAAAAACTAAAATCAGTTCATCATCTGAAGGGTTCGGTGAACGACAAAGCTACAACACTACTAGTAACAATAGTGAGGCTGAGTTGTATGACAGAAAGAAGAAGTACAGACCATATGAGGAGATTTTAGGGGAGTTTAAAAAGATAAAGTCCCCAACTTTTAATGGAGAGACCGAAAAAGGGGAAGAAGCAGAGTCCTGGTTATCCGGGATGAGGAAGTATTTTCATATATACAATTATTCAAATCAGCTGAAGGCAAGAATGGAAATCTATAATCTCTCCGGAAAAGCAGACATATGGTGGCAAGATCTGAAGAGAGTCAAGGGTATCAGCGAAAAAGAAGTTAATTGGAGTACTTTTAAAGGGTACTTCAAGAATAAATTTTTGTCCGAACAATATTACGAAGAAAGAGCTAAAGAATTTTACGAATTGAAGTTAGGTTCGATGACTATGAAGGATTTGAACAATAAATTCTTAAGCTTGCTGAGGTATGTACCTTATTTAGTAGATGAGAAACCTAAAGTGCAGCGGTTTCTCAGCTATCTACCATATCACATCAAGGACAGAATTGAGTATGATAACCTGAAGGCTCTGGAGGAAGCCATGCAGAAGGCTAATTTCTGTTTTGAACAGAACAAGAAGAAAGAAGGCTTAGCCATCTGGAAGGCTAAGAAAAAAAACAATCATCTTGAGTTTAAGAAGAAGGAATTTGTACCCCAGAGGAATTTCAAGAATAATAAGAATAAAAATTATTCTAACAATAAGAATTCCCAGGGAAATAGAAATGGTACTTCCAATAATTCGAATAATTTCAAGGGAAAAGAAGCTGCAAATAATCATGGGAATTTTACTAAGAGTTTTGAATGAAAGGAGCCTGTTAAGTGCTGGGAATGCAATGGCCCGCACTATGCCTCGATCTGCCCAAACCGGAAAAAGTCAATCAACAATATTCACATTGTGCAGGAGGAAATGACCATTGGAGAACTCGCGAGGACTATGCCCAGAATAAATATAGCATTGGAGAACCGCCAAGCTGATTATCAGAATTCCATGGTGGAAGTGGAAGGTATGATTAACCAAACCCCTGTAACCATTTTAATTGATCCAGGAGCTAGTCTTAGTTACATTGCACCTCAGATAGTGGAAAAATGTAAGTTGTCTGTCGATAATTTCGATAATTCCTGGTTAGTTCAATTAGCCACAGGGGCAAAAAGAAAAGTAACCTGTTTTGTGAAGGAATGTGCCTTACTTATGGATGAATTTAAAACTACAGTTAAGCTTAATGTTTTGCCACTTGGCTCATATGATTTACTGATTGGCATGGATTGGTTAGAGCAGCATAAGGTAGTTTTAAATTGTTACGATAAAACTTTCACGTGTCTAAATAGTGATGAACAACCAGTAAAGGTTAAGGGTATTCCTAGAAAAACTGTAATCAGACAGATTTCTGCTTTACAACTCAAAAGAGCTGTCAGAAAAGGATGTAAAGCCTATGCTGTAACTATTATAGATGAGGAAAGTAAATCTGAAACAGATAAGTTAAAAATAGAAGATATTCATGTTTTAAAAGAATTTATTGACGTATTCCCAGAAGAAATTCCAGGATTACCTCCAAGGAGGGAATTGGATTTCACTATTGAGCTAGTACCAGGTGCAGTACCTAGCTCCAAAGCTCCATATCGAATGAATATTTTAGAACTTAATGAGCTAAAATCATAGTTAAAAGAGTTAATAGATAAGAAGTAGATTCGACCCAGTGTGTCTCCTTGGGGAGCACCGGTCATCTTTGTCAAAAAGAAAGATGGAACTATGCGACTATGCATAGATTACCGTCAACTAAACAAGATGACTATTAAAAACAGATATCCGTTGCCCCGCATAGATGATCTGTTTGATCAGCTATGTGGAGCCACAGTGTTCTCAAAGATAGACCTGAGGTCAGGATATCATCAGGTAAGAATTAAAGACGAAGATATATTTAGGGAAAGAAGAGGGATTGAGGAGGTGGAAACAAAAAAAGAAGAGGGAAAGTTGCACCAAGGTTGAATAATTTTGGAACTAAGTGAAGTTGCTATTTTGATTATTGGATTGTGGGCTCGAGGGTTAGGAAATCAGTCGATTTCCTATGGCCAACACAATAAGATGGTTTACATGGTGGTTTATCTATTTTGGTTGCTAAGCTTGGGTGAGGAGAGGCTCAAGAACCTAAGGAAGCCTACAACAATCTATGGAAAAACTTGGTATTCTACTTGATTAAATCTTTGTAAATTCCAGTAATGAAAATCGAGAGGAAAAATGCATTTTATTTTATTTGTTTCCTAATGCTGTTAGAAATATGGACTGAATGCAAATGTCATGGTAATATAAATTTATTGTCAAGTTAAACTTATGCATAAATATTTGAGATCATGTTTTACTGAAATAAAGAAGAATTATGATAACAGAATGGTAAACTTTAATTTTTATTTTTATTTTCACAAAACATCTCTTTAGGAGCTAGATACAAATCGATGATGACATGAACTTAAGTGCCCGCCTCCAACGGGTAGGGCACTACATTGCAGGTACGATTTAAATTCTTCTAAATGTCGAAATTCTTGAAGCAACATAGGCTTATGACCAGTATCATGGTTTCTGATTGCTCTGCCTAACTATTGGATACACAACCTGAAGTTGGCCATGGTTTCAACAATATGTTTTTGATTTATAACATGTTTTTTTTTAAAATCCCAGATAGGGGCCGGGCCAAAGAAGGAAAAATAGTTGAAAAAACCTATGGTCGGCCATTTAAGAGCATTAGGAGTGTTAATGAAGAGAAAGTTAAAGGAGTTCGCTGTATCAAAGGATGCACTTTTTCCTGTGGGCACTCCTATAACTGTTCATCACTTTTATATTTGCCAACATGTTGATTTTGCTGGAATCATGCGTGGTAAAGGTTTCTATGTTTGTGATCCACCCTTTAATATTTTGGCGCATAGTTGCTCTTAACGTATGAACTTGATGATCACTATCACAAATTGCTTGCTCTATATATCTTATCAAGAAAAGCAAAGAAATAGGATGCATGCAAATATGAGATTTTTAGGTGATCTATGCACTTGTTTTATTTAAAAAATGACTCTTTATATTGTTTGTCATGCATTGATAGGTTCATTATGACTCCATTGGTGTTGATCTCTAAACAACATGGTGATTGATGTGTGTCCCTATCCATCTCACTATGCTTTCGTTGCATACATGTATAGGTGGATGTTTCTATATGCTTTCATGTTAGAAATTCCAACGCTTGGCGTTGTTGTGCTGACATTTAAAGGCAAAATGCAAACCCTTACCAGTGTGGTGCATGCTTTGATAAACATATCCAGTAGTTATCAACTCCGATACCACTTGAGAATTTTTGCATTCAAGCGCTTGTGTAAAGTGCTACAATAGCTCAATTCTCGCCATAAATGATGAAGTCGAGTTAGGCATACTTTCCAAATCTAATAGTCCTGATTCTATTTATTTTTGTATCGAAAACAACAACACTAGAGCAGTGATGGAACATATATGACCTTCTTGGGACGGTTCATAGTTTGATCCTTTAAACATAACATGTTTTGCTCAACTGGTTGTTCCTGTGAGAATTTGTATGATCCTGTTGATGCATATTCAATCAAATTGCATTATCTTTTATTTTGTCCAATGTGTGGTACAAAGGGAATCCCTGTGGTACAAAGGACATCCCTCAAGGGGAAAGACTTAAATATACAAAACACGATGTTTTTATTTTGATGATTCCCGAGTCGTGAAATCATCAATTCAAATGGGTAGCATATCGCATAGACCTTAAATTCACTATGGTTTACTTTTTCTATTAGTTTGTTTGTGATATCAAGATTAATTACAATTTACATTTCTTAAAGGAGTTTTGCTTCGAAGTCTTGAAATTTTCCTTTTGTCTTGTATAATGTATAAATAAATGGTCTACATGAAATAGAAACAATTTGTAGAATTTCTAAATCAACATATCTTGAAATTTGTAATGGTTAAGAAGATTCCTCTCCTCAAATATGCCACACTGATGCTCAAGTTTTATAAGTTGATCTCCAAAATTGAGAGTTGAGTTAGCGGTGTTGCATAAAATCACTCTTAAAAGAGAAAATGTGCATGTTTTATTCAGTTATTTGGTTTTATAATTAATTTGGCATAATTTTTAACTATACAATTTGCGAGATCAGTTTATATTTCCTGATAAAATTTGCTTTTTAGGGACATGACTCTATTATTTTATTTGTCAAGATAACATACTTTGTACTATAACTATGCCATTTATATTTATTCAAGAAGAGCTTAGAGCATATATAAATTGCACTTAATAACATCTCCAGTCCATGATAGCTATATCAATCCAACCTCACGAGAGTTGTAATTGTGTTCAATACTACCCTTTCCCAAAACCCAAGAAAGAAATTCAAAATATTCCACAATATTTTGACAATACAATGACAAATCAACCAATTTTTGTGATAATGATCTAATTATAAGCATAAGTCCCATGGTATGAGTACGATTTATGCCACGTGTCACGTTTAGTTCAATTATGACTTTGGGTTTGGATGAGAGTGAAGACATATCACAACAATTGTTATATGTTTTATTGACTAGCTTGAGAAAAGAAAAGTGGGTATGTTTTGTTTGAACATTATGATGTGTTTCTTTGTTATAAAGGTCTATTTTTTGGGATTTTCAAGTTCATTGTGGTCTTATTGAGAGTATTCTAATATCATATGGTGGATTTTTGCATGTTTTGGGAGGTTTCACTAGCTGCACAGTGCATTAGTTGTAAATGTTGTTAAACATTGTGCAAAAAAGTTGAGTCAATATCTGACATTAGAAATGTCAGCAGAAGGACCTTCTCATAGAGATTTGCAAAAATAATACCATGAGATTATTTATGATATTGGTCAACAGACAGTCCATTTTCCTCTGCCTATTGTTTCAAGTATAGTTCAACAGCTTCAGGTATTTTCTTCTGTGGAGCAACTTTATGGTTATTTTACATATTCTTCTCAAACTTATAATTGGTTTGAAACTTTGAACTGTGTAAGAGGGTTAGCAATCAACGTGTTCATAGAAATAGGCAGTCCACATTTTCATTGGATTGGTTGTAATGGGGTTGAACTGAAGTTTGAATATCAATGTATATGAAGTTAATTAGTTTTCTTTATGAAAATATTGTAATTTAGATTATTGGGTTGTTTCATGCACATTTGGCATTTGCACTTTGCAAAATTTTTTGAGTGAATATATGGGAAATTATTTATGAATTTTCATGGAAAGTACAAATTGAAACATTGCTCTCTCTTTACCCTTTGTAAATATTCCAATCACAAAATATCAACATGGCAACATTTGTATTTTGTACTTATGAGACAAGGGATACAAACTTGAACTAAACATCGCTCTCTCACACATTCTTTACCGTTTTTTTGGTTAAGTGAATAACAAGCATGGACATACAACTATGCTGCCTGTATTTATGGAAAAAGAATTGTGAAAAACAGTTGTGTTAGAAACCATAAACGTTTATAAAGTTGATGGATTGGGGGCCTGAAGGATCTCCAAGAGCAAATGAATCATATCCAAGGCATGCTCTGTATTGTATCCCCATCCTTTTTCCAATCCATTTTCTTATCATCTGTCCACATCATAGTCATGTAAGAGCCAACCAAGTTAAAAAGGATTTGGAATTTTTTTTCCTCCGAAATCAATAAACTTTGAATCTTCTTTCAAATATCTTCATTAATTTTGAGATCTGTCGTGCCATGCAAATTTTTGCAGTTGTTTTCATTCTTTCATGATATGCGATTTTTTTGCAGTTGGGGATAGATGGATATAGCAGGCATGAGTATGTGGGATGTGAGCAGGTTGACAACCATATCTTTCTTATGAAAACAATACTGTTGAGTAACCTTTATGAGCATTAGTCCATTTAATTTGGGACAAATTTTTGTAATTAGATCAAATCTAGCTATCCAGATTTATCATTTAAGCTAGGAATGCCACTTGAAGAAAGATATAGATAATCATAAAGTTGGAACCAAATGAATATGGTAGGTGTAGGAGAGAGGAGATTGGAAAACCGCTCTTTAGCAGGCTAATTTCAAACAATTCTGATGGGCATGCATATCGATATATGCTGAATTTACAAAAAGAAAACATTAATCAAAATTTCGGAATATTCAACAAATTACTTTTATGGGATGTAAAAACTTAGTTAAGGTATGTTAAAAATACAGGTAGAAACTGCAAGCAACAAATTCTGTAGTTGCGAGTTGGTACCTAAAATTTATACAACAATTTTCAATTTTGGCATCAATTTTGGCATCAATTTTGGCATCAATTTTCAATTTTGGCATCAATTTTCAAATAGTAAACAACAACAATTGTTTCTATTTGGAAAAAGTGGATTACAGTTAATCATGTAGTTTTCCTTCGCTTCATCTGCAAATTTGTTCATTCATTTCTTTCTAGAATTAAATCGGTGATATCTGCACTCACTGAGAAATTGATACAACATTCCTTCTTCTAGCAATACCAACAATAAATTTTGAGTGAACTAAACATTATCACATGCACATTGCAGTTATTAACGGATTCTATTAGAACATTGCAATCATTAACCAATTATGTTCGCATGTTTCAGTCACTTAATAGCCATGATGGATTCTTCTATTCAAACAACCCCTTTACACATTTCATCCCATGAGGAACAAATATGTCACTTAAGAGAAACAAACCTATACAAGTCAATAACAACACCTCACTTTCTTTGACGAAATGGTCTCCATTGAGATTTGTGACAATTGTTGGATTTGCCTGGTTCTTTGTACTGGACCTGTCAATCATTTTTGCAAAATTTATTGAATTAAAGCTTATTCTATTTTTTTTTCTAAAAGTAGAGGCTGATTTTGTTTCTGCAAATAGAATTATGTTAAAGGCATATTTTTTTTCATCCAAGTATTTGGGGATTTTGGGAATTTTTACTTAGATGATATGTTTCTTTATAAGAGTAATTTTCAGTTTGTATGGGTATTTCATTTCATTGCTATATTTATTTAATTCATGTTATAATAATATGTTTAAGGTTATAGAAATACTTTATTTTTGTGAAGTATATTTTTAAGTTATAGTTGCATATTTTTTCGTTTACCAATGAGGCACAAGCTAACTTCCTAATCATGCAATCAAATAGTGCCTCCAAGGATCCAACGATGGCGCAGGTTTTGGACATGATTTGTTGCGAGCTTCTATTACCATAAATGAAAATACTATGTACCCTCTATGCATAACAACTTGGCGCGTGCTTGGCTAATATATTTAACGCTTTTAACAGCAAGGCGAGAGACACTCAAATTGTCCTTGACGACCTAAACAATGATGTTATTAACATTGAATCCCCATGCAAGGACAAAGTTAGGGATTAGATTATGGAGATAACCAGAGGAGCACATCATTTAGGCATATTTAACATGCTCTCCAAAATGAACAAGGTAATTGCTATTATATTTTGTCTACAATTCATGTGCAATTCATGAAGTGTTCAAATGAATTTTATATGTGCTAACTGATCATAACTCATGTCAGATTAATTTTGTGTCCAACTGCCTACTGTTATGAAAAGTCCATGAGGATGTACCCCATGTTTGCTATACAGTCAAGCAAGCCAAGCAATACATACTATCGGTGAGCCTTTTAATACCCAAAGGAATGGCTGCATTTATTAGCATAGTGGGTGTATGCATGGAGATCCTAATAGTTGGGAAAAGGCGATGTCTATGAATTCAACCCAGAATGGTTCGAGATGTTGAGCAATTGGAAGATAAACGCTAGTGGATTCATTACAATTGGGTTTGGAGGAAGAATGTGCGTTGGTGGGAAGCTGGCTTACATGGTGCATATCAAAGATACCCACCAGGAAAATTCGGCAGTGGATTCATTCCATTTTGGTTTGGAGGAAGGTTTTGTGGATTTATTCCATTTTGGTTTGGAGGATGAATTTGTGTTTATGAGACATTGGCTCACATGGCGCAGAAGGCGATACTAGGCATGATATTATATTTGCATATCAAAGATACCCATTAGGAAATTGGTTGTGTGAAAGTAAGTGAATTACAATATCTTAAGTGGCATTAATAATTTTGATAAAACCTTAGTGATATTCTTAATCCATTACAAGAGAGTGATGCATATGATGGGGTGTATGCTCTATTGTGTTGTTAATGGATGTTTTAACTTTCACTTTTGGGCAAAGTGAGGATGTTATAACAACTTTTACAAATCTAAAAATGTTGTTCCATGTTGTATCAATAGTGGCAATTTTTAGGCTTAATTACAACTCGTACAAATCTAAAAAATGTTGTTCCATGTTTCATTAATAGAGGCAAATTTTAGGCTTAATTCCTCTAGGAGCAAATTTCATATGTTGTAGAAATAAATACATTGTTAGACATTTTGGATTATTTTTAGGTTTTTTTAGAAAATGTACGATTTTGTGGCTTGTACTTGACATTTGTATATTGTGGTTACCTTTTCATATTAGAAATTGAGTGTAAAGAGGATAAATGCATCAGTTTAACTGGAAATTGCAGCCTTACAATATCTATATTTTGTTGTTCAGAACGATAAGAGTTTATTTAGAAATATGTTTGTACATACATGATACAATTAGAAATTGAGGTGTTCCTTATTATGGACTAAAGTTATTATCAATGCATGTCATCACATATTTTTCTCAATGTTTATTAAGTAAAGCTATGGAGTTTATATCTTTCTTCAAGGTAGATGGATGTATACATAAAATATACTATCCATTGGTAATAGGATATTTTTCTAAGCTTTTCTTTTTATTTTTCTTTTAGTGAATTGATGGGCTTGTGCATTTCAAATAAAAACAATTATCATGATTGTTTTTTTATATATGTTTTCATGTTTCTTGTTACATTCGTTTTGCCCACATTTGCATCAGTGTTAGCATTAAGGCATTCTGTCATTTATTGTTTACATTGTTGGTCTTCATATTGTTGACAATTGATCATTTGCCAATAACATTTTGAATATGGGACAAAGTCAAGCAATTTTTTAATGCATTACAATTGGGAGTTGTTTATGTGCTTGCTATATGGATTTACCTCAACATGAAGGTGGAGTAACAGAAGATATTGGGCCATACGTTTACATACTTTCATATTTTGAACCAATGGTTTTAGGTCTCTTTCTTTCTCTTTCACTTCAAGTCCAAGTCCCAATTTCAATAGAAGCATCTACTTCTATCCTTTCCTACCCCTATTTTACTTTATGTGTTTCCCCTTCGACATCCCATTGCACCTTTTGGGGCAATTGCTAGTGTATGATATATACACTATAACATGATTCCAACCTAACAAAGATAATATGACATCAAAAATAAAAACATCATACAAGAAGTTTGTTATTTTTACATCAATAATTTTTTTTTTTTTTTATATACTTGGAGCATGTTTATAATTGTAACCCTATGCTAAACAAAATTGTTGAAATAAAACATTTAATGGGGCTTCCTTCAAATCCCACCATATATCTCATTGACAAAAGAGGGCTATATCTTATAAATTAATAGTAGGTCTTTAGACTGAGATATCCACATTGAGGCATCTTTAGGTCATTTAATCTCTATTATAGGGAAAAAATTGTGATTTTTCGCCATTGAACTTATTGATCTAAAGAGATTAAATGGTATTTAAGTAAAAATATTTATGACAATAAAATGGAATCAAATTGCTCATTGAGATGGCTCTCTTTAAGTTTATAGAATTCATGTTATAGACAAGTAAGTATTTCCATCCAACTCCATTTAAATACTAGACAACTTGTCACTTATCCATTGCCACACAATGAGGCATTTGGATGGAGTAAAGGCACAGTAAATGAGGTTGAATTTTGACCTTACACATCTAACTATCAATGATCACAAATGCATTGAAAACTACTAGTTCCAAGGTAGTATGTGTGCAAATAACTTACAACCATATAATCACATGTAATACATTTAAATATTCTCATCTAGACCATGCTAAGATTACTTGTCATTACCAAAAAAATCTTAGGCCACTATTATTGTCGTCGTTAGCAAAACTAACTAATGGACAAGATCACCTTATTGTGATTTCATATATAGTAAAATGGTTGGAGATGGTACATATCTTTTTTATGTTGGAGTTGGAGATTATAGTAGAAACGATGAATTTTATCTTGGGAACCTCTAGCATTCCCATGGAAACTAATGAGAAATATATTTGAGGGTAATGGCCATATTCTTACAAGGGATCATCCCACACTTGTGCTTAGGGCTATTTTTGTAGGGTTTTTTTATGCAATTGGATTTAACCCATGGATTTATAAACAAGATGGAAAATTCAAGAGGATACCGTGGCTACTTTTAAGTTGTAAAGCCCCCAAAAATTAAAGCTTTGTATATGAGGCCATCCTACCATTGTAACATCCCCATCCATCATTTTGACTATAGGAGAGGGTAGTTACGAATTTCATGTTTCAATACTTTTACCACATGGAACCACTATTTGAATTTGTAAGTATTTTAATCCTCCCATGGGAAACATAACTAAGAAATACATGTGCATGTGCATGAGTATAAAATACATGGGATTGAAACTATATACACACAGACATCATGCATAAGCAAACACATTCATAGCAAGAAGTAATTATAATTGTTGAATATTCATAAAACCAAGAATACTTATCTTTTAACATAAGAAGATCCAAGCAACCATCAGTACCATAGGTACCAGCTATATATACCACCCTCAAGTTGGGATATGAGGCCACCAGGGTGAAGGAAATACCTATAGGCTTCTCTCTCTTAGCCCAACTCATTTGTTCTCTTGCTTAACCAATATGCTCACCATTGAGCACTACATGTATCTCATTGAACCATATAAGCGATGGAAATATCTCTTCCATTTCCCAACACAACACAATGAAGGCCTACTCCTTCTCTACTCTATAGTCCCTTAGGGTACCTAATCCTTTTAGTGCTCGTCAGTGTGTGTAGAAAGAGTCCAACTTGATGTGTGTTTTTAAAGAACCTCCTGTAATATCAATTCATGGCTTCTCAAACATCTCATAACAACAAATAAACAATGGGTAAAGGTTCCTATCTTGCATAGCCTCTATTCTCACCTATAACCATCCTCTTTCCTCCAATGTATGCAATTTTTTCCTCACAGTACTAATTTCTAGTTATTTTCTCAGCTTCGTAATTGGTAATGGATAAAACAACATGAAGCTACGTAGTGTATGAATTTTGCATAGAAAATGAGTGGTAGACTCTAATGGAGATGAGAGCATTGGTGAAAAGACAATTGATATTAGTTATTACCGTAGAATGAAGGACTCTTACAATTGTCATAAGGGTATATTCATCCCATGCTTCCATGACCAATGAGAAGAGTTTCCCACCAACTTCGCACATGCATTGAGTGAGTCGATTTAATAAGTCAAAAGGAGGTAAAAGGTTCATTTAAGGCACATGACAAATATGGATGAGTTTTGAGGGTAACACTTTGCAAAAGATGATTTAATCTCCCATAGGCCCCCTTTCCTCTTCCTCTCTAGTGGAATCATAGCCCATCTAGTGCTCTTTATACAACCATATTGGACTGTTTTATTATTTTTCCATCATAATATTTAAATATTGAGTCATCATGACAAGTAAACTGCATGGCCCATATAGTAATATTTACATTATACATGCCTATCCATTCACTTATCGGGCCTTGGCCTTGAGCTTCGTACTATGAATTTCTACTAGCATATTTACATCATTTACATAATCTAATTAATGCATTTCAAGGGTGAAAACTAGGGGTATTACAACCATCGAGGGTGCATTGCTCATTGCAAAGAGAATAGTAATAAAATGCTATCATGAAAAATGTGTTCTACCCTAAATCTAAAAATAGAGAAAACTGTAAAGTTATGTTGTAGAGACCTTGGCGGGCTTTCCACTTTATTGTGGAGCACTCTCAATCTCAAGATTTTTTTGTATCTTCTCGAAGGTAGTGACAGGTGTCGACAATCTTTAGCTCTCATGAGAAGCATTGACTAAAGATTAATTTTTTGTGGTATATATAACAACCTCCCCAAATCAATTCTTTATTGTATCATCTGAAATTTTGTTGGGCATTATAACCTTAGGATATTGTTGGAAATTCTACTAGTTTTCTACTCATAATTTTTCCAAGCATTTGCAAATTAATGTTGTTGTGTAACAACCCAAGGAAACACAGAAGGCCTTGGTTGTGCTTTGTTCAACACCTTTGAGTCTAATTATAGTAATTTGTCCCTGGAGTCATGCATCGAATTCACTCCCACGACAACAAAGAAAAAAACTCGCTTTACTCACGAAGTAATACTGTTTGATGTCGCATGAAAAGCCTTGTAGTTATAGTCTTCTCCAACATAAGAAAACTCATGGTTGTTGAACAAACCCAATAATAGGATATTTAGAAACTTAATGGTTAGTTGTGATCCGAAAATGGATCTGAACAAACAATGGGTGTAATAATCAATACACGTAATGCATTTCGGCAATGTATATAAAGGTTCAACATTATTTTAAAGATAATGCAAATTTTGTAAATGTGAATAAGAAAAGAGGGAGAAAAAAATTAGGAGAAAAAAAGAGAGAAATGGAATGGGAAATGAAAATCCATGGCTATTAGCTTTCCCATTACCCCCCAACTCTCCTATATGTTCTCTCAGTCAGACTATCAAAGGGCCCTTTTTTGCATATGGCTAGCCCAAGTAGGGGAGTGCCAAGGAGCCCAGATATGCATTGTAATCCAAAGACTGTTGAAATGAGACACCGAGCGGCCATCGAATGTTGGTTTTCTTGTTTCTGTTTCCAAGGTAAATAACGTCTTATGCACAATTTTAATGTGTATTTGATTGCTTCTTTGCATTTATTTGTTTAATGAGTGGTTGAGAGCTTATGTATTTAATTAATGGTTGCCAATGACTGTGAATCGTGAGATAATGGAATTTTGCTGAAGCTATAGTGGTTTAATGCATTGTTGAGTTGTGTTTTGGTTTGGTAAAGGATGTAATAGGTAGATAATATCATCCATTGGATGCCCAACTGATCTCGTAGATCAAGGGACTTAATTAAAGGGACGCTGCATTGATGTAAGAGTTTCTAAATTGATTTTTTGAGAGTTGTTAACTATATGGGGCTATTGTCCTTTACTTGAGCTATTATCTCATTAACCGGGGTGAATTTCTTTTCCCCGAGACAAATTTATTGGTGCCTGGGTGATTTCATCATTACCTAGGGCAAATTTCTTTTGCCTGAGACAAATTAATTCGTGCCTAGGCGATGTCATCACTACATGGGTTGTTTTTAGAGGTGCTTGGGTCATTTTTATCACTGTTGGGCAATTTTATAAATGCTGGGGTGTTTTTAGAGGTGCCTCGACCATTTTTATCAATGTTGGGATAATTAATAAGTGCACAGGGGCATTTTTTGTTTATCATTATTGGGGATTTAATATCATTGCTTGGTGAATCTAGAAGTGCATGTGGAATATTTAATCATTGTTGGGTGAATTTAGAAGTGCCTGGTGGGCTATTTATCAACAACTGGACGTTTTAATAGTGCCGAGGCATTTTTTAAACATTGTCGAGCAAATTCTAGTTGCCTAAAAACATTTTCCTCTTTGGTTGAGTGGTATACATCTCTGTTGGGGTGTCTTCATTGTCTAGCTAGTGGTAAGAGTGGATAGGAGGTAAATCTTGAAGCAAGATCTCTATATAAGACTCAAAATAGTCAACGAGAATAATTTTGTACACAGGGTCTGTGTTGGTGAGTTGAGTAGGATATAAGTCCCTCGATTACGGATCAAGTTGAGATCAACATGGTCTATTGTATCTTTAACTAAAGTCTATTTCTTTACTCTGCAATTGTAATTATCTAATCTGATGGTCACAACTATATCATAAACATAAAGTGATCCGATGATTAATCCTCTCCTTAATGCTAATGGCTATTGATATGTGACTTAACATCCAGTTGGTCCATGATTTCTATTTAAAGAGTATAGAGGGTCATTTCTTGATGATCAATTGTGAAAAACACATATGTAAAAGAAATAATTTCACATTAATATATTGCCTCAATTGGTTGTGTTGGTTGGGACTCTGGATTGTCTACCTCTTTTAAGGGTTTTAACCATGTAATACATTACTGCGGTGATCCTTAATCTATTTGTGTGAGTTGTTTCCTTAAGGTATTCAATATACGTGAATATACTTTATTTATCAAACAAGGTATCAAAGAGCTTATGAATACTTGTTCCTATTGTTCATCAATATCTTGAACTTCTGTCACTGTGTGTATCAAAGGGATTTTGAATTATGACATTTATAAGCATTTATGGCTTGAGAGAACCGTTATAGTGTATCCAAAGCACTATTTTTAATTGGAACCCCTTTTTGTTTCACCTATAATAGTTTTTATTTGCATAAGATATGACCATCGATATAAGATTTAGAGGTATATAGTTTCATTATGGTTTTTAATTTTTTTTTTGGTTTTAAACAATCTTTCATATTGTTTAATGGCTTTTAAATCTCTTTTTCATATCATTTCAAAATTTCATTTGGGTTTTTTATTGTATATTTTTAGATTACTCCATTTGTGATCTTTGTATGATCTTTATTGTGTGCTTTGTGCGACTTCAGTAAATAAAGATCTCTTTTTCATATCATTTCAAAATTTCATTTTGGATTTTTTATTGTATATTTTTAGATTGCTCCATTTGTGATCTTTGTATGATCTTTATTGTGTGCTAGAGGAAAGTCATTTTTTGTTTTGCATATGCTCTTTGCCCATGCCTTCCACAATCTTAGGCAAATAAAAAACAAAGAAGAAAAGTAAAAACAATCAAGAATTTGTTTTTTATTATATATATATACAGTGTGTGTGAGAAATTGTGTTGAATTTTCTTTGCATACAAAAATAAAGGTTTTTTTGGTAAGCACACGCTTTAGGCAAAGAGTGTACACATGTTTTTAATTTTGTTTTCATGTAAAATGAAAAATCTTCATTATAAACATACAATTTGCGATAACTAATGTTTTTCCAATGATAAAAAATAAAAAAATAAAAAAATATGAAAATTAAAAAGTTTCTTTCTTCTCTTTTCTAACTTCAGCTCATTTGATTAAAAATTATATTTTTAGAATACAAATCTTAATTTAAGTATTTTTTTATAAGTTACTTTCTAAAAACGCATATAACTCAAAATTATAATATAAAAAAAGTAAATTTCACTTAAATATAAAAGTGAGTGTTTCATAAAGTAATTACTTTATTGTAAATTTTTTATATTATTGTTTTCATACAAATTTTATATATAAAGTAATTTTATTGTATATTGATTATTATTTAATTTATAAATGCAGGTTACTTACATTATAAATATATTTTATTTGTAAAGAAGAATTGAAAGAAAAGTTAGATAAGGAAAGCATTTTTTACTCTTTAGAATTTAATAATTTTATTATGGGCCTATATTGGTCAATCTCTACCTACCATGTGACATCTTTGCTTATTTTTAATGGCTTTTTTCAAAATGGCATAACTTTGACACAAAATCCCATTTTTTTTGTTTTTTTTAATCTCTATTTTTTCAAGAGTTTTCCATATGGACAATCTATTTTTGCTTTTGAAAGCATCTTACTTGGTTATTGTAATATGGTTAGTCCAAGTAAAATTTTACTTAACAGTTCAAATTACTTCCCATGGAAATTGTATGGAGGATGCGCTATGGGAACATAAATTACCCCTCTTATTACACACTAAAGAAACACATTTTACCTACAGAGACCTTAGACCAAGTTTCGCTTAACTACCTATAAGTGTCTAAGTGTCCTAACATCCCCATAGAACAAATTGAGATAGGATTGGAGGATTTGCAAAGGTCACACAATAAGAGAATGAAGGAGGCATTAAAGCCAATACCCAACCAATATTTTGAACAAGGAAAATCCTAGGGTTCCACAATTTTCCTATAGCATAGAGATATTGGTGAACCTTACTAATTCTTAGATTTTCAACCATAAAATATTTGGCAAAATATTCAAATTTCTAAGGACTTTATATAGTTTTTGGATGATTTTGATGATTTTTAGAATAAATAAAGTATTCCATAGAATTTGGGCAAATCATTTTAGAAAAAAATGAAAATAGGTGAATATATTTTTGGAAAAATCATAGAAGAAAAGTCCATTAGGTGAGCCGAGAATCATATGTCCTCATAGGAGATAAATGAGAATCCTTTAAAAAAAATAGAGTGACTTTGATATAGAAAGCGAGGGTAATGACTTCCACTTAATGTTGAAATAAGGTCCATCGTACAAACACTTAATCACATAGCATGGATGATCATGTTGCATTGCAAGACACACAACCTGTTATGTGAATAGCACAATAGAGGTACCTATCATTAAAACATTCTTAATTTTTTCATGGTTAAAGAGTTGATCATGAGATTACCTCGACCAATCAAATTTGAAACAAATAATTATTTTTTATAATGGAGAATTAAAATATTTTAACAACCCAAAGTTCATCTTTAAGAAATTGAAATATCATTGCCAAAATCAAAAGTTTATCAACTTTGATCGCTTAACAATTGTTATATGCTCTATGATAGGCAAGGAATAAAAATATGATGTATGTTATAAAAAATTGTGATAAGAAAAAGTAAAAATATTTTTCAAAAGAAAAAAAAAACATTTAGTAGTTGTTTTTATCTTCATTTTAGGAAGTGGTGCTAATGGTAACACTCTTTTTTTTCTACAAGTTTTTTTTAACATTTTATATCTTATTCACTACATAGTATCTACATTTTTTTGGGTCAAATAATAGTTTAAAATTTTACTTTTTAAATATCTATTTTCATTTTTTAATTATGTTTTTCTCTATTTTTTCAATTTTTATTTTCCATCTTAAAAAACCCAAAATTTGACAATTTAAAAAATTCTATATACTATTTATTTTTTCCTAGTTCTAATCTTCCCATTATAGACTAACAAGGACTATACTTTCCATTCAAAAGTAAAAAATAGTCTTACTTTGCAATAATTTACATTTTTTACATAATTTTTTAATAAAATTTTTCTATATTTTAAAAAAATTACATATGATAAAAACTCTCCATAAATAAAATAAAATTGATTAATTTTTAAACTTAAACTTAGTTCAAGGCTGAAAGCCATTCATTAAGAATGGAAGATAATGATGCCCTCTCTCCTAATGGGTTATTGCTACGTTGCTTCTAATCGGTTATTATAGTCTAACAAGGACTATACTTTCCATTCAAAAGTAAAAAATAGTCTTACTTTGCAATAATTTACATTTTTCACATAATTTTTTAATAAAATTTTACTATATTTAAAAAAAATTACATATTATAAAAACTCTCCATAAATAAAATAAAATTGATCAATTTTTAAAGTTTAATAATTCATTTTTTTGAAAATTGATCAAATTTTAAATATTCATTTTTTTTATTAGTAAAAGACATCATTCATAAAACTTAAATTCAGGGTCTCAATTATCATACCAAAAAACGTAAATATATATATATATATATATATATATACATTTGTTTGTTTTTTATATATATTGTTATGATTCATGTGTTATTAAAATAAAAGTGATGGAGTTTTAATGCAAATAGCAAAACAATATTATAGTTCATATACGAGCATAGATCCATCTTAAAAATGATTTACCAAGCGTCGAAAGGGTTCAAATCTGTGTAACTGCAAACTATTCTTTAGAGTGGAAATGTTGAGGAAATATGAATGGAATGTTTATGGTTTTAATTTGTAGTCTTATATATGTGGTTCTAAGAAATATTTTAAATCTAAATTGACCCAACAAGTCATTTTTTATAACATTTTATTATTTTTATAAATGACACGTGTCACTTCTAAAATGAATGCATAAGGACTTACACATCTCCCCTACCGAGGTGTAGAATACGTCTCTTTGACACAAATTAAATTTGACAATGTAGACAAAAATATTGAACATGACACACCATTCACAAGTAAATATAATTTTATTTATCCAACACACCATTGTTTTTGTATTTGAATAGAGTGAATTAGAACCATGGCTTCCACGGTTACAAGGAGTGCTCCTTAGGAAGTTGTTTATTTCACCAACGATGCCCTGGTTGAAACAATCAGTGATGAAACAAAGGCCAAAAAGCCTACGACACCATCTAGTCCAAAAGAAATTGAACCTAAGCTCAAAAGAAGGATATCTCAAATGTTAGGTAAAGTTACCCTAGATTGCATAGTTATTTAATGTTTTTATATTTGATGGAAGGATATCTCAAATGCGGTAAAGTTACCTTACTTCTAGATTGCATAGTTATTTAATGATTTTATATTTGATGGGAGTTTGTGCATCATAATCATGCGATGTCTAAGACTTCCTAGGGTTTCATTGTCGCTTACTACCATAAATTTTAAATCTACGAATTATGCATATGTCCATAAATTTTAAATCTACGAATTATGCATATGTCAAGGCTTTTCTTAAACTAGCAATTGTACCTAGGGGTACAATAAAAGAACGCTGTGTTGTAATCTAAGCAAGGAGATGCGGACATATAACAAGAAAGACAATTTGAAGTGTTGAACCACAAATTTTAGTAAATAAAATCTTATGGTTGATACAATAATTTAAAACATTATATTCTTCACATAATTGGCCATTACATTATCAGAATTTCAAAAGTAATAATGAAAATTATTTTTCTCTCATCGAAATGACAATGAATTGTTAGTTTTTGTAGTTCATTGTAGATGCAAAATTTTTATGCATCTATCTACTAAATAAATAAAAATAATTCATTAATGATAAAGGTTAGGGAGTAAAATATTATTTCAAGATTAACTTTGCACAAATTAGGATAATTGATTTTGATAAAAGCTGCTTGCAGTCAAAGTTGAAGTAAGTGATTTTCCGTTATAATTGAACATGTAGGCTATGGTTATGATGAAAAAGAAGGCTTGTGTTTGTCCACCTATCAGGTGTAACCATGGAAACCTTTGATGCTAAGACCATAATCTAAATGCTCATGGAAAGTGAGAGGCATCGATCATTTCACATGGGCATATTTGTTAGCTGCTCACTACTCCTCACTCCACAACCCACTCCTCTCCGGCGTCAAAATATGCAATTAGTCAAATTTGCAGTGTTTTAGAGTGTGAGCATAATTTGTCTGTCGTTGAGCGCATTCACATGGAGAAGAGAAACTACTTGGAATAACAATGGTTGAATGATCTTGTCTTCATGCATCGCAACCTTCCACTTATGCACAATCAGTTGTTGAACAAAATCCTTGATGCATATCCCATTGCCTAGATGCAATTGATCTCTTCTTGGAGTTGATAGTAGAAATTTTGCCATAGAATTTGATGATGATTATTTTTGGGGGATGGGTGTGAAGGATGATCCAATAGTATCACGAAGCACCAACGCTCATTTCTCTACAAGATATGAGCACAGGGTATATAAGAGTGAGGAATCTCATGCCTTCCCAATGCCTTGGTGTTTTGAAATTGTGTGCGTGTGTGTATGTTGAAGTGTCTTGATTTTATGGTCTACATGTCTAGTGTTGAGCATTTGTATCCCTATGTAAGGGGACTTCATACATATTAGATTTGATGTATTCATTATTACATGTTGAATATTATGTCAAGTCTCCTTTTCTTTTCAACCATTTTGCAGAAGTGTATCTACAAACTTTATAGGGTATGAGATTCAAGCACAATGATGGTATCTAAGAAGCTAGAGCTAGACACTACGA
>LPNX011063157.1:37372-60564 GCA_001517045.1 Pseudotsuga menziesii
CCACAGCCTTTCCACCTGCCAACTCCTCCCACGGTCCTCCTCTTCGATCCCTTCACCGTCCCTACCTCCTACCATTCTCCTTCTACGCAGGCAGGCCACCGCCCAGCTGCCCAAGGGAGCCCACGTGAGCTTGGGCTGCATGCACACCACGTGGTTCAACTGAAACTATCCAGCTAATTCAACTGGTGGGACAAGAACAACTGTTGGGGGCGCAATGTGAGCTCATGCAGGCCACCGCCCAGCTGCCCAAAGGAGCCCATGTGAGCCTGGGCTGCATGCACACCACGTGGTTCAACTGAAACTATCCAGCTACCAGATTCATTCAACTTGTGGGACAAGAACAACGTTGGGGGCGCAACATGAGCTCTCGAGCAAATCCAGAACCTGGATGTGAAGCAGGGATGTTACAGTAGCCCAGGCGATCCGAGCTGTAGCCAGCCGTCGGCGACTCACCATTTCATGTTCTTGGACGGAGTCGATTACTATCCTAACGACTATCTGAATCCTGAAGCAAACGTCTCGACAGTTGAAACATGCAGGGGCTTGTGCAGTTCGAATTGTTCCTGTACCGCTGCCTTCTTCCGCAGCAATTTTTTGTCATGTTACCTTGCAGATAGCCCGTTGTCGGGCTTGAAATTGAATGTAAACCAGACATACAAGGCCTATATCAAGGTCCTCAATACATTGAATTAAAACAAGACTTGGGAATCTAGTAATTACCTGAGTATTGGCAGCATAGCAGCAATCGCGGTGAGCTCGGTTGCCGCGGTTCTGTTCCTCTGCCTGATAATGGTCATATTCGTGTGAAGGAGCCAAACAGACACCGTAGCCATAGATGATGAAGAGATCGATCCGGAGGACATGGAAGAGGAAGATTTCTTGAAGACTCTCCCAGGGCTGCCGCCGAGGTTCACCTATCACGAGCTCAAGAAAGCTACTAATAACTTCAGCAGAAAGCTCGGGACGGGCGGGTTCGGATTGGTGTACGAAGGCGTTCTGAAGGACAAAACCGGAGTTGCTGTTAAGAAGCTGGACGGGCCGAGACATGGCTACAAGGAATTCAGAGCCGAAGTAGCGACGATCGGCAGCATAAGTCACATGAATCTGGTGAGACTCTGGGGTTTCTGCGCTGATTCTCGCCAGAGACTCCTGGTTTACGAGCTCATGAAGAACGGTTCTCTTGATAAATGGCTTTTCTCGCGTGATCCGGATGACATGAACAGAGGATGCTTAACGTGGGAACAATGCTATAACGTTGCGGTGGGGATTTCCCGGGGTCTGGCGTATCTGCACGAGCAGTGTAGAGAGCCCATTATACACTTGGATATAAAGCCTCAGAACATCCTGCTCGACAAAAGCTTCATGCCCAAGGTCTTTGACTTCGGCATGTCGAAGCTTCTGAACGGTGACATGACGCAGGTCATACGGCAGTGCGAGGGACGCCCGGGTACCTGGCGCCTGAATGGCTCTGGTACCCTATTGCCACCAAGAAATGCGACTTCTACAGCTTCGGAATGGTGTTGCTTGAGTTGGTGTCCGGGCGGAAGAACTTTGATTGCTCGGCAGCCGATCCTCGACTCTGTTATTTCTTGAGCTGGGCCATGCTGAAGGCGCTAGAGGGAAGGTATATGGATTTGGTTGATAAGAGGCTGGGGGATCATGACAGAAGCCTCGCCAGATGAAGGACATATAGCTATTTTTCAGTCAGAAGGTAGCAGATGAAGAGATGAACATCAATCAGGACCAGATCAAGCAATGAAGGAGCCAGATGACCCCAATCGTCGGACGAAAGCATCCTACGGATGGAAAAAAAAAGCATTAACTCGGGGAGTCGACTCCCACTTGTTGAACGCCTTACGGCGTAATTAATTAAGAAACCCTTTATGCTTTGAAATTTGTAGCAATTTCATGAGTGGTTTGCAAAAAGGCCTAGCCAAAGTCTTGAAGTCCAACCGATTTGCAAACCCGACTTTGGCGCAACATCTTGAAATCAAGCTTTCCATGGTTGATAAAAAGAGGTAAGATTATGTTCAAATAGTTTTAACTAGCATTTGTACCGAGAGGGTAAAAATATTGAGTCTTTCCGTAACTAAATGATGCAAAACTGAAGTTGCCGAAGGACAATTTATAGTGTATCTTTAATTCTAATTCGGAAAACATAAATCACTTCATATTTATAAATGATGCATTGCAAGTTATATAAATATACATAAATGTCATGCTCGATTTACATATTTTGATATAACTTGCAATGCATCATTTATAAATATGAAGTGATTTATGTTTTCCGAAATAGAAATCATGATACAGTATAAATTGTCCTTCCGCAACTTCCGTTTCGCAAAATCGCACAAACATTTATTTCATTCCGCATCATGAATCCCCAATCTTGCATCCCGCAATGCGGGTTGCGGGAGCTTGAAATTTATTATTTGCAAGTTTTACATCCCGCAACCTGCATCCCGAATTGAAAGATCTTAACATCTGCCAATAGTTCCTTAATTCCTTGATTTCCCTTAGTAAATAATGTTCCTTCACTTCATAGTCACCTAGAAAAAAACATTTTTCCATCCATTTGGACTTGAAATTTTGTCCTTGTGGAAATTATGCATCACTACTTGTAGCTCTTGTTTTGAGACTCCCTCTAGTAATCTCACACTATCTTCCTTCTACACAAATCTTGTGAAGATGGGAGTCATATTAATTGTCTCTATTATGGTATCCCTCTCTTCCTACTTATATATTCCATCCCCAACTAGGAAAGTGTCCTAGAAACTATATGTTGAAGGACCATATTCTTTTTTAACTCCCTAAATAGTATTTACTCTTTTCCTATGATTGACATAGTGATGAAAAACTTAGTAATCTCTTTACCCTTTGATAGTCATAATGGTATGATTTTAAACCTCTAAGTATTCTCCTTATCAATGAGCAATCTCCTTTTCTTATGTTCCAAAACCTTAACACTATCGTTAAAGAATTTACTAGGAAAACCATAAATCTCGTTACAATGTACCTCCTCAAGTTTACTCTCAATAGAGGCTAACTATTGATCCTCCTTCACCCTTTTACGACGATCCAAGGCTACAAAAACCTTCTTAATGGCCTCCAAGTTTGCTTCAAATTAGATGCTTGTTGATTCTGTAGGAGGAAGAATCATAATAACCCACTTTTTCTTCACTAAATTGACAAACTCGTCTTCTTCTAGCCATGTTGGATTGAACTTGAAAGGGATATGGAATTTATTTCCCTTATTTGCAAATTCCAACCCATTACCTTATCCTTATTTGATCACCAACTAAATAATATGTGATTAAAACCCCATCTAATATTTTTTTTATTTTGTCATACCCTAACCTCATATCCCTCCATATCATAATAAGTTTAATAATTCAAAATGTATCAACCATGCATCTGCCAAAAATTTTGATAGTTAAATCAGATAGAGGATATGGGTGGTTTGCACTTCCCCAAATATAAACTCTACTCAAAGTGAAGTTTATGTCTCCTCCTAATATTTTTCTCCCTTGCATCAGCATATTTTGGGCACATAGATCTCCCATAAATTTGCTCTATTTTCATAATTACCATAGATATTAATTACTATAAACACCTATCCCACCTACCAAAAAGAGACAAAATCCTATCACTGAATCAATTAGCATAGAGTTGGAAAGTTTTGAAAATAATTTCCTACACCCAATAATTATTCCTCCAAAATCCCTCGCTCATGCTTCTAGAAGTCTAAGATGCAAGTATTTTTGTTTAGACAAATATTTGAAATTAGAATTATGTTGTAATAGATTAGAGGAAAAATAAATGAAGGGATTCAATCTCTTTTGTAGGGAATAGTTTGAATAGTTTTGTTAGTAGCTGGGTGGGAGTAGGTTCGTTCAGATTTCCTACTAAATACTAAATATAGAAACTGAGATCCCATTGTTTTGGATCTCAGTTATCTAATGTTTTGGATCTCAGTTATCTAACGTTTGTAATAAAAATCCAAACTCAAGCTTGTCGAAGGTTTGAATGCAGATGACGAAGATTTGAGTGCAAATGATTAATATTGTTGAAAAGGGTTATTGTGTATTTGATTTATGAAGGAAGATCTTGTTAAATAACCCATTAATTTGAATGGTCTGATGGTGCCCAAATATTGCCATTAATTTGAATGGTCTTATGGTGCCCAAATATTGTTGCATAGCGTTCTTGTTAACCGGGTTTTGTACTGTGAATCCAAGAGAAATTGTTTAATATTTGTGATTTAATTCAACCAAGGTGTCGATATTCCTGTTGGGAATACATTATTTTCCTTTCTGCTCATCCATTTGAAATTGTGCTAGTGCCTCTAACACATTCTATAGGCGTATTCACCATCGCTTTGGATTGGTTCAGTTCTTAACTTGAACATTTGTCAACGCTCTGTTTTGGAACAGAGATTAATTAGATTGCTTGGGAAGAGGCGATATGTTGTTGGTCTGAGGCTTCAAAGGTCGACCCTGAATTGTTAGATGGCATCCCCGTCAACTGGAACCAACGAACTGGAGGTATGCATTTAGATTTTATGTCAACAATATCATGCATCAACGTTGATTATTCATGTAGCAATGAAGAATCATGTAGCAACACGCGTTTCCTGCAGTGTCTTGGTTTGTTGTAGTTGGAAGTGTATTTCTTGTGCATCAATTGTTCCTCTATAACGTACAAAGGTTTGAAATTTTGTTGCTTCCTGTATCAATTGTTAACAATGAGTTCTATATTTGAACCTCAGCACGTGAATTTGTAAGTGAAATTTGAGTGTAGAAGCATAATGTTGTTTTGAGGATTGTTTGAGTGTTTGTGAAGCAAATTTAAAACTGTAGGTGTTTCAATAAAGGAACTAAGTACATATTTCCCAATAAATGTTTGTTACCAGAGACCTAATATTGCATGAATAATAAATTGATTCTTTCTCTTGAATCATTAGTGGTATCATAGGATACTTCAATTGATAGTAAAGTTTTTCCCACAAGTGATTTGTAGTACCAAGAGATGGCCTTAAGGGCCGGAAGAGGTTGTCGAACTGTTGCCAACGCAGAAGTGATGGAATACGTGAGAAGTTTGTGGAAAAGAATGGAAGCTATGGAATCAGTCAAACATCGATATCCTAATCTTGGGGATGTCAGTGAACCAGATGAGGAATCGTTTGAAGAAGGAGAAACAATAGAGGAAACTGCAGAAATGAGAGTCCTTAGATCTATTATAAGCTCAAGTTCAAGACCAAAAGTTGAGATATCGACATATGCTGGAAGTTAAGAGCCACAAGAACTGATAGATTGAATAACCACCTTAAACAAGTATTTTGATTATGAAGAGGCGAGCAAAGAGAAGCAAGTAAAATTTGTTGTTACAAGGCTGAGAGGTCATGCGGCATAATGGTGGGATGGGTTGCAAGAGGAAAGGAAGCGCAAGAACAAAGCTCAGATTAAAAGATGGAGCCAAATGTGGGCCAATTTAAAAGGTAAGTTTCTACCCAAGGACTATTAGTTGATTTTATTTCGGAAAATGCATAATCTGAGACAAAAACTCATGACCGTGAAAGAATACAAACATGAATTCTATAAGATAAATACTAGAGCAGGATATATAGAGGACACTCTTGAAAGAGTTTCCAGGTATATTAATGGATTGAGATTTGACATACTCCGCTTGTTGTCACTGAGAACTGTTGATGATGAATATCAGTTGGCACTGAAGGCAAAAGATAAATAGGATAAAAAGAAAAGCCAAAGGAAAATAGGGAAGAATTATGCTAGAGGAAGAAGGAAAACTAGCAACAACGGAAAATTTCAGCCTTCTAAAAGTGCAAGAAAGAAGTTTAGGAAGCCATCCAGCAAGAGGAAGTGAGTTTAGAGGAAGAAGATCTTTCTCAAGAGGTCAAGGTAGAGGCATATATTATCAAGTCAGATGTGACACATGTTGTAAGGTAGGCCATATGTCATGAGATTGTACGGAGAATACTACAGGATAGAGAAATGTACAAATTATTCAAGATGAAAATGAACCCATAGAAGGAGAATCTCATGCTAAAGTTCCAGAAATCGAAGAATTCCTGTTGATGAAAAGGGTATTGTTAAAGCCAAATAAGGAAGTGTGTGAACTGGTCCAAAGAAATAACTTATTTTGCACAATGTGAAAGAAATAACTTATTTTGCAAGCTGATTATTGATAATGGCAATACTGACAATTTAGTTTCTGTAGAAATGGTGGATAAGTTGGAGTTAGAAAGGATGTCACATCCTGCTCCATACAAAGTTCCTTGGTTGAATAGAGATCGTCAATTGTTAGTTAACGAGTAATGTGGAGTAAAGTTTCAGATCGCTGGGTACAAAGATAAAGTGTTTTGTGATATCATGCCTATGGACGTTTTCCATGTTCTAGTCGAAAGGCCTTGGCAATATCACAAAAGTGTGAGCTATGATGACAAAAATAACACCTATACTTATGAGAAAGATGGCAAAAATCATACCCTCATACCCTTGAAGGAAGAACAAGTTGAAGAATAGATCAGTCCAGATGTGTTGCAGATTAGTGGAAGGAATTCTTTAACCAGATGCAACAAGAAGAGGTAAGCTTCGCTCTAATTGGAAAGCCTAGAGTTATTCAACAAATACAAAGTTAGATGATTTTCCGATTGAAGTTCATAAATTGTTGGATGAATATGTTGATATTGTGGTAGTCTGGTAGATGATTTACCAAATGAATTGCCACCCATTCGAAGCATAAACCATCACATATATCTGATTCCTGTAGAAATCCTACCAAATAAAGTAGCGTACAAGATGACCCCAGAAGAAAAATGAGGAAATCAAGAAGCAGGTACAACAATTATTGGATAAAGGACTGGTTAAAGAGAGCTTGAGCCCATGTGTTGTACCTACAGTGTTGACCCCAAAGAAAGGTGGAGAGTGGAGAATATGTACTAACTCCATAGTAAAAAACAAGATCACCATTAGGTATATATTTCCTTTTAACACACATTGATGATTTGATTGATTGTTTAAGTGGTGTAAATATTTTTCAAAAATTGATTTAAAAAGTGGATATCATTAGATTAGGACAAAGGAAGGAGATGATCAGAAAAAACCCCTCAAAACTAATGATGAACTGTATGAGTGGTTAGTCATGTCTTTTGGTTTGGATAATGCACCCAATACATTCATGAGGCTCATGGATGAAGTTCTTAAGGAGTTCATAGGGAAGTTTGTAATTGTGTATCTGAATGATATTATTATATTCAGTCAAGCAAAAGAGGAACATATTAGACACTTCAATTTGGTTCTGAAGAAGTTGCATCAAGAAATTGTTTTAATAAATTTGAAAAAGTGCTCTTTTATGAAACCATAATTACTTTATTTGGGTTTTGTAATTTCACAAGAGGTTTGAAAATGGATCTGAAAAAGTGAAATCCATCAAAGAGTGGCCTTCTCCAAGAAATACCTTTGAAGTCGGGAGTTTTCATGGATTAACAAGCTTCTATAAGAAGTTTATTAGAAATTTCAGCGGTATATGTGCTCTGATAGTTGAAACTATCAAGAAAGAGAATCAACCTTTTAGGTGGACAACAACCACTGAATAAAGTTTTAAATTATTGAAAGAGAAAATCACTGAGAAGCCTGTATTAGCTGTACCATACTTCAACAAGTTGTTTCAAGTTAAGCGTGAAGCTCATAACTGTTCTATAGGGGTTGTTCTTAGTCAAGATGAGAAACCAGTTTCCTGCTTCTGTGAGAAGTTGAATGAGGAAAAAAAGAAGTAATCTACATATGACAAATAATTATATGCATTCATCCAAGCTTTGAAGAAATGGAGGCATTACCTCATGTTTAAAGAGTTTGTCTTATATCCTGACAACCATGCTTTATTTTTCATTGCTAAACATGAAAAGTTATATAAAAAACATGTCCAGTGGGTAGAATTTATGTAGAATTTTATATTCCTTGTAAATCATATTAGTGGAAGTACTAACAAAGTTGCAGATGCTTTGAGCATGAAGTATTTAATTTTGCAGGAACTACCAGTGACTATTTTGGGATTTGATAATCTCAAAGATCTGTATAAAGATGATGCAAACTTTAAAGAAGATTATGAGGCATGTTAGAATCCAGTGAACAACAATAGGAGTCCTTGGATGGACTATATGTTGTAAGAAGGACTGATGTTCAAGGGCATCCAACTATTCATACCAAAGTGCTCAATGAGGGATAATCTATTATAGGAAAAACATAGTGGAGGATTGGGTGGACACTTTGGAAATGACAAGACATATGCTCAGTTGAGTACCTATTATTTTTTGCTAAGAATGAGCGTTGATGTTCGAAAGTTTGTGGAAATATGTAGAGTGTGTCAGCATGCCAAAGGAAGCCATCAAAACACAGGGTTGTACTAGCCACTACCAATTCCAAATAGACCCTGGGATCCGGTAAGTATGGATTTTGCTTTAGGATTGCCTAGAACTCAAAGAGGCAATGATTCCATATATGTTGTAGTTGACAAGTTTTCCAAGATGGTACATTTTATTCCATGTACCAAAACTAGTGATGTAACACACGCCACAAATGTGTTCTTTAAAAAAGTGGAAAGACTACATGGTCTTCCTACAAGTATAGTTTCCAATAGGGATGCAAAATTTGTTGGTCATTCTTGGCGAACATTGTGGAAGAAACTAGGAACTAAGCTCACTTTCAGCTCATCCTATCTCCCTCAAACCGATGGCCAAACCAATCATCAACAAGAGTTTGGGGAACATATTGAGAATCTTAGCAAGTGAACATCCACACCAATGAGATCAATCCCTTCCACAAGCTGAATTTTCCTACAATGATTCACCAAAGCGAAGCAATGGATTTAGCTTATTTAAAATTGTTTATGGAGTGCACCCACAAGTAGTGTTTGAGCTCAAAGATTTGGGAAAATCAGAGCGAAGAAGTGCTGATGGATAATACTTTGCTACAACCATTCAATCATTACATGAACAAGTTAAGAGGTTGTTACAGAAAAACACACAAAAAAAACAAAAGGCGGATTCAAAGAGAAGGGAGGTCAATTTTGAAGAAGGGGATTTAGTATTGGCACACTTAAGGAAATAGAGGTTTCCTAAGAAAGAATATAACAAGATTAAAATGAAAAAGGCCAAACCATGCAAAATTTTGAGGAAGTTTTCAGTAAATGCTTCTGAAATCGAACTTTCAGTTGGCATATGAATATTTCTTATCTTTAATGTAGCAGATCTATACCCTTATGTTGAGGATGAAACAAAAACACCAGTAGGTGAACCAGATAGCGACAAAAACTAGTCAGTCCAATGGATGAAGCAACTTCCTACAATCAAGCCAAAGCAAAGGGACAAGGTTTTGGACAAAATATTTTCAAGAAAACAAGAAACAAGGAGTAATATGAGTGTTGGTCAAGTGGAAAGATCAGCCGGTGGAGGATGCTACTTGGGTAACAATTGTACCCATACAAAAAAGCGACAAAACAATAAAAGACCTCATGGACAGGATCCCATGAATATTTTTGTTCCTCGGGAGTTTGATGCAGGGGCATTGAGCAATTTCTTCGCTCAGACTTCTAGAAGTCTAAGATGCATTTAAAAAAAAAAAGTTAGTCAAATATATGAAATAAGATATATGTTGCAATAGGTCAGTGGACAAATAAATGAAGGGATTCAATCTCCTCAGTAGGGAACAGTTTGAATAGTTTTGTTAGTAGTTAAGTGGGAGTAGGGTCATTCAGATTTCCTACTAAAGATAGAAACTTAGATCCTATTGTTTTGGATCTTAGATATCTAATGTTTGTAATAAAAATCCAAACTCAAGCTTGTCAAAGGTTGGATTGGATATGGTGAAGATTTGAATGCAAATGGTTAATATTGTTGAAAAAAATTCTACGTGTTCATCCCCACACTTGGGTTACTGTGTATTTGATTTATGAAGGAAGATCACATTAAAAACCCATTAATTTCAATGATCTGATGGTGCTTGAATATTGTTGCATAACGTTCTTGTTAACTGGGTTTTGTATTGTGAATTCAAGAGAAATTGTTTAATATAACTAGTATCTGTGGTTTAATTCAACCAAGGTGTTGCAAGGTGTTGATATTCCTGTTGGGAACACATTATTTTCCTTTCTGCTCCTCCATTTGAAATTGTGTCAGTGCCTCTAACACATTATGCGGTGTATACACCATTCCTTTGGATTGGTTCAGTTCTGAACTAGAACATTTGTCAATGCTCTGTCTGGAATAGAGTTTCATTAGATTACTTGGGCAGAGGCGAGATTTTGTTAGTTTGAAGCTTCAAAGGTCAACCCTGAATCGTTACATGACATCCCCATTAAGTGGAACTAGCGAACTGGAGGTTTGCATTCAGATTTGAGGTCAACGATATCCTGCAACAATGTTGATTGTTCCTGCAGCAACGTGCTTTTTCTGCAGCGTCTTGGTTTCCTGCAGTTGAAGTGTATTTCATGTGCATCAATTGTTCCTGTAGAACGTACACAGGTTTAAAATTTTGTTTCTTACCATATCAATTGTTAACAACGAGTTCCAGATCTGAACCTCAACAATTGAATTCATAACTGAAATCTAAGTGTAGAAGCATAATACTATTTTGAGGATTGTTTGAGTGTTTGTGAAGCACATTTAAAACTGTTGGTGTTTCAATAAAGGGACTAAGTAGAGATTTCGCAGTAAATGTTTGTTACAGGTTTCTCTAGAGGTCTGAGATTGCATAAATATTAAATTGTTTCTTTCTCTTCATAAATATTCCTATTGTATCCACTGAAATAAACTCCCATTACCCCCAGTAACTTGGCTAGATCGTCAAAATTTCTATGCCCTCACCCATGGCTTCTTGAATCATTATTACATCAGGATTGTGGAGTTCCATAAGCATTTTAAGGGATATTTTTTTGGAAGGTATCTAACCCTTGTACATTGAGGGACATGGAAATCATGAAAAAAACCTTTGTTGGTGCTTAGCTTGCTCCAAGTTCCCTTGGAAGAGTACATATTGATGGATTTATATTATGATCTAGATAAATAGGATTTTCTCCCATTTCCTAGTAATGCACTCTCCTTATACCCCACCAAACTTAGGCCTCCTTCAATCCCAAATTTTATTGGACCTAAGGCAATCATTCTAAACCTTAAAGCATACCTTGCATGCCCCCAAGGGTATTGTTCCCCTAAGAGATGCATGAACAAGTTTCCTTTAGGTTCTCCCTATTTTCCTAGTTGCCTAAGATTGAGATATAATTGTTCCCACTCCTAACTCCTCCATACTAAGGGGGTTTAAATTTGAAACCCTAAATCCCTAGGTCCCTCTCTTATTACCGAAAATCATTCTATTTATATACGCCGCTAGGTCTAGATAGTTTTCCATACCATAATTTTGAGAATCTTCATTTATTTAAATCAATGGAGAAGTGTTGAAATTGGAATTACCCATTTTAATTTCAATAGGATTCTTATATGAAGCATATGCTTTTGAGTACATGATTTGAACTTCTCCTCCTCCAAAGGGCGGTATAGGAATTCCGTCTAAGAATTAAATTTCATTCCCATTCTTTTCAAGTTATTTCCATTCCAAAGCTTGATCATTTTGAGAATTTACCTTCTCTGTTAAGTTCTTAGAGGTCATAGGTTCCACCTCAATTCTCTCACCATCAATTTTCCCTTCTCCTCCTTGGGACCCATCCTACCTTCCCTTCTCTCTTCCAATTCCCCCTCTTGGCTTTTTAACCCATAATTTTTCTATAATTTGATCACACACTTGACAACAACATGACCATAACTATGGCATTTGGCACACTTAAAAGCAATTTTCACATAGTCAAGAACTTGGAAGCGTATCACATTCCGTCTCTCTAGAACTATTTCCTCAACCAACTTTTCTTGCAGTTTAATTACAACCAATATGCAAGTGACTAAAAACACATATGAAAACCAGAAGCTTAATTTTACTTATGTATATGAACTGAAATTGTTACTAACTTCTCTAAAGATCTCAATCTAATATAAATCAAGGGGAAATTTACCCATATAGGTTGCATAGTGGATTCTCTGGTGGAAGAAAGAGATCCATTTATTTTATTGTTAAAGGTGAGTTACCCCACATCCAATGGGAATTCAAAATCTCAAAGACATCCTTATTTATTTTAAATATAAACACAAACCAACCCTTAAAAATATATGGAATATCGACAAGTATCATGCCAGACAACCACTTAGATTCTAGCCTAGTATTAAGGGTTTTTTCATACATGACACCCATGAAACCTTCCTGCCAAGGTTTGATCCACGAAATCCACAACTTGATGCATTTTATCATCTTCTCCAAGCACTAATTTAACCTATTTTTTTTCTTAATGCATCGCTTACCACATTTTCCAAGTGAATATTGCAATTTACCTCCTCAAATCCCACAATCATATCTCCTACCTTCTGAAGCTTCTCCTCCCACTTCCAAATTTATTTTGATTTGATTAATATAAACCACGCCCCCCTAATACTAGTAGAACTTTAAGTGAATTAACCAAATATTCCTCCTCTTTTGAACTATAATAAAGCGATGAGATGAATCCCTTTGGCTTCCCTAGCGGTAGATGAAAGTGTCTATCAAAGCACAAGTATTGAACGGTTTGGAAAGGTGACTTGTCACATGTTCCCTTCACCTCATCCTTAAATTCATTTTTACTATCATTCTCGTATTGTAACCCCTAACTATACTTTTCCAAATATGAGCACACATAAGCTCTTGACATGACACGCCCAACATTTTTGTCCCTTGGCCAGTTAACCCCATGACCTCTCCTCAAACCCTTATCTACTATGAATGGGTTGTGGATTAGGGATTCAGAGAATATTTAGACCCCTCCAGGAGTTATACCAAATAATCAATAATATTCTCCACCATATCCATAACTAACCAACATAATAGTCCTTAACCCTATCTCTAGCTAAGATTGCAAAACCCTAAACTAGAGCAACTCATCTCACCTCCAATTATGTCATTAAAAACATTGTGGGAGACCTATCTCACAATTTATCTTGTGTCATGTTGATCATGTGGGTTAATCTCTCTAGCAATATTTTTGGTGTGGACATGATCATACATGATTGTGATATATCTCAAAGGACTCCTCTCAAGCCACTAGTTGTATTAATATAAGTTGGGGATCTTAGTGGTCCTATGGCCTATACTCGCAACATGGTAGCTACAAAGGACACGATCTAGGATTGACAAAGTAAATAATATAAGCTTGAGTCAATGGTTGACAAATAGGATGTTGAAGTTTCAACGTAGATTGAACAACATGTTGTTGAGCTAAATAAACTAATATGATCACTATTTACATCCATGGGGATAAAAGGGCCAAAACAACTTATGGATCCACCCATTTGGGAATCTTCATAAAATATAGAGTGTCACACTAGACATGCTCTTTCTAAATAACCATATTCATAAACCACCCTTTAAAGATCATAATTCATGGCACCACTTTCCAAAAGTAGGCATGAACAAGTTTGGTGGTTCCAATCTAGCCAATTAAGTTACCCAGATGGAACACTATTTTTTATTCCATGGGATTACTAATGAACTAGTGAACCTTGGAGTGTAAGTATTATATTTGGATTTAGAATCCTTGCAACGACATAATAAATCTTATTGGGAATACATTACTAAGATACCCACTATTTTGGAAGAATGATAAAATTGTGTCAAACATACATAGTTGTAGACTTTATAACATCCTTTGAGCAATTTCCAATCTCCTCAAAGGGATTATGTGATTCTTTTTTTAAATAATGTTTCAATAGTGATCTGAAGGAGGATATCAGAGCACAAGTCACGTCACAATGTCCAACTAATTGTTTGGAGGTCTATGAGAGAGATAATAAGTTAATATAGTGATAAAAGCACAAGCCAAAATACCCTCATTTACTTCACACACCCACCCTCCTTTGGTAACCACTACCAACTCCTTCATCCCTCAATCCTTGTGAATCCAAAAGTTTTCCCTAGAAGGTATAGCCCAATGCCAATGCCTCAAACTTTGCTATAATTTTGATGAGTGGTATTTCATATGACACAAATGCAAATAATATAAATTATTGCAAATGGATGTCTTGCACTAACACCATTTGGAAGACATTCCTATTGAAGACACTCCCAAACTGGGATTCAAAGACACCAACTCTCATCCTCAAAAATAAATAATCTTATAAGATCCTTGTGAGGAACCTTGAATTTCTCGCCATGCTTTGTTTTCCTTTCTTGCACCATAATCTCTGAAGTTGTTTGGTTACATCAAGAACCAAAAGGTGATTGTTTTGATTTCGATATCCACAATTTTATTCATAGGAAAGTGGTTGAAGAAGCCCATTATTATGTCCAAGCCATACATAACTTCCAAATTACGATAGCCAATGGCAGTATGATGAAATATGAAGATGAATGTGAAGATATGAAACTTCAAATGGGAGAGTATAATATCAAATCTCACACGTTTTCTATTGAAATGGATGGCTATGATGTCATTCTCAATGTATATTGGTTACACATCTTGGGACTTGTCACCATGGATTTCAAGGACTTGCATATGATTTCGCTAAGAAAGAGAATAAAAACACCCTCCCAAGCCTTAAATTGAATTCCCTTAAAATCATTAACTCTCACCATATGGAAAAGTTATTGAAGGAAGGTCGTTCACACATTATTTCCTACTTCAATGCCATACAATTAGGGGACACCCTTCCACAAGAGATTCACCCTATTTGCAGATGTTCTTGAATAAACGACAACATATATTTGAATACCTGGTGGCTTATTTCCTTCATTATGGATCATGACCATGGTATCCCCTTAGTTCTTGGTAGTCAACCACCTAATGCGCATCCTTATAGGAACCCCTTTGTACTAAAGAAGGAAATATGAAAAAACATTTAGGAACTTGTTGAGGCCTGGAAATTCGCAGGCGACAACAGCAAGGGATTCTCCCCAGTCAACGTTCCCAACTAGCCCGTGACTGTTTGGTGTGGGGAATCCGTCTGGTTTGCGGTCCGGATACCGTAGGTCAAGTAACAAAAAATTAAAGGTTTTACCGGTTGCGGCCCGGTCCACCGTATATATTTTTGTTATTTTTGACTTAAAGTATGATATGCAAGTGCCTATTTAACATGCAGATTTGATAAAGAATGCCAGGAGTATTCACAAAGTGATGCGCAGGTTCTTACCTTTCGTCTTAAAACTCACAAGCACCTAAATCACACACAAAGCAAGAAAAGAAGTACTAACTAGGCTATCTCTAGAGAGCTAGATATTAATTCATGAGTAATGCAATACTGCCCACGTGTTATGGTAAATCACAGATAGCTGTTCTTATAACCAAAACATATAAACATGAATAAAAGTATACATGACAAGATAGCTCATCACCAGTTAAAAAAAATCCCATTACTCATAGTGGAAAACGTCACAGAATATACTAGAGAACATTCAGGCAAGAACATAGGTTCAGAAGGTTAGAACGCTCTCACAGTTAATGAAACACAGTAAAAAATGAAATAATTCCCCTTCAACATTGTTCATTTTATCACATTGAAACATTCCACCTAGCACCTTCTCCAACAGGCAAAATTTGCAATTTCTCATTGTAAAACGAAATAGTTCCTCTTACAAACAATAGTTCACAAGTTTGCCTGGGAAAAATCCCCTATAAACTCTAACTGTCCTACATTTAAACCAAATCAGCCAACCGTTTGGGCTACCCCAATCGTGTGACCTTTGGGCTCCCCGAAACTGTCGAAGATCATCATTTTGTCTTTTCCGTGAGCGCTCATGGTCCGCTTCATGCGTTACGTTTTCCGATTTTAACTTACAAAACAGGATATACTCGGTAACTGACGAATCTTTCCAAGCTTGGGATTTTGTCATCATCCATTATGCTTTGTCTTTTATTTGCCCTCCTTGAGGTCTCGTTGATTTCAGTACGAGCCTCTCACGGTCCAGCCAAACTTTCTGCTACTTCTCCTCCCAGCTATGCCTTCTCGCAGTAATCATTTGTAAAAGTTTCTTGAATCCATCTGCAATTAAACAACATTTATCATTATTGGAACTGCATTTTCAATAAAATCAAACTACATCAACCAAAACGATTAATCATCAAGAGAGGCCATGTACTGCATTCCTGTTCTGAAAACCTTAACAAGTGCTGGCACCACTTTCTCGTCCACACATGGGTTTGAAAAACTCACCAACGACGGGAAGAGAAAACTCATAGGCGGCTTAAAACACTAAACATCGGATGGGTAGTCTCATTTACAGGCGCATAAGTGGGTCTTAACAGGCGACGAGCACCGCGAGACCGTTAAGCCTATCGGAGCCGGAAGGGCTATGACCTAAATTTTGGGCAGAAAAACTTCCAGTCGGCAATTGGAAAGACATCGACGTTGGAAGGTAAGTGCGTTACACAGCCGCAAGGGTGGAAGAAGAAAGGCTATAGACACGTGACTAAAAATCGACACGCATCGGTGGGCGGAGCACTGACATGGCGGGTACCTAGTTGCTTTGGGAGCTGCAACGGCGGAAGATAAACAGACGACAGCCTCCGATCCAAAACATACTCTGACGCCAGATCAATAAAAATGTTAAGTGTTCGGAACAACTTAAGGTTTCACAACGGTCAAAACCTGTTTTACCTTCGAAACAACTGCTTTACAAAGAACAAATGTTCCGGTTCATCCTCGACTAGCCTCCGATAATATAAACAAGTCAAACAAAAAGACGCGACAACAAAGAAGTTAAGATCATCGCTTGATTTCCGCAATGAAGTCTCCCTAAGGAAACAAGGTTCCGATAAGTTGTTTAAATGACCTCTGAAACAGTGGCTAGCATGAGAAGCAGGCTTCCAAAAAGGAAACGCAGTTCAAAAGGTAGCAAACCAGACTCTAAACTCTGTGATCCACAGTAGTTTCAAACATAAACAATTTTTAAAAACAGGAGGAGAGTTAACCTTAACATAGTCCGAAATTAAAACACGACAAAGGGGTCATGGATCCAACGATTCAAAGCAATGCTAAAAATAATAAGGGGGTTCAAAATTTGAAAATTTGGGGAAAACAGTTGCGGCTGCAACAATTGGCGATTACTTGGTGAACCTAGATCTCTGGACGATTATTCCTTGAGTGACTGACTGTTTAACAACAAATGAACCTATTGAATTCTTCCAGCTATCTGGATTTCTCAAATAGCAAAGATATGTACCTTTACTCATTGATGATAGTCCAATTTGGGAGAGTGGAAACCAGGATTTTCAAGTCAAGATAACTCTTTTGAGGCCGAAAGATGAATTTCATTGTTACCTTTGTCTTCAGGTAGCTGCCAACTTGGACACCACATGATTGTAGCATATGGTAAACAGAAATTATTCATTTGTTCCTCATTCCCATGCCATTTTAGCACTTTTCGTGCTTTTGGACTTTTGTCCTTTTCATATGAGTCCTCCTGCATGCCTTTCTTTCTGAATTTTGATTCAGGCTCCTCTATCCCAAGTGTCCTTTTGTGTGAGAGGTGTATTCACGTTTCAGCTCACGGACGGAGAGGAACTTTCGGCGATTTAGTACTTATATGGTTCAACATTTGTTTTGAGATATAATGCTTTTTATAGGAGCTTTCGACTCTTATCTGCCTTTTGGCATTCAATTCTTGGCATGGGCTCATTTATATATAATATAACGTTTACCTTGCTTCTTTCCATGGGCCCTTTTGTTGTCACTCCTTAGGACATTTTAAAAGTGACATAGATGGAGCCTCAAAATAGTATTCCAGACCCTTTGATTCTGGTTTATTTCACAAGGGTTAAGCAGGACTTCAATGCGTACATAGCTATTCGAGAAAACTACTAAAATGGAAGAAGTTCTTTTAAATAAACAACAAAATACAGTCTTATACCCAAGAACTTTAGTCATTCCAAAATTCTGATGTTCTCCATGCAACCACGGGTTTGCCTCCTTTATTGAAATCAATAGAAATTAAACTAAAACAAGACTGAACCACCTAACTCAAAGAAAATGGCCAGGCCATATTATTTATATACAAGATAGAAGAACACAAACAAAACTCAGGAAAAATAAGGTTTGAGAACTAAGCCATTTACTGGTAAGTTCTCTTCCCACCCTTGTAAATCTTGCAACTTATAAGTTGAAGGGCCAAGCTTTGCCGCAATCTCGAAAGGACCTACCCACAACTGCTAGAACTTCGTGTGTTTTCCTTTCTCATCATGGGGGTGGTCCCACTTGAGAACCAAATATCCCACCTCAAAGTCTTTTGTTCCCGCCTTGTGTTTATCAAACCATCTTTTTACTACCTCTTGTTGTTGCTTAAAGCGTTCTCTGGTTTTAGATCGAGACTCCTCTGCCTTCAGAAGATTATATATCCTCATTTGCAAGACTTCATTATCCGATCCTCTAGATTCTTGAGCTATTATGGAAGAGGGTAGCATGATATTGGGGGGGAGAATGGCCTCTTTACCATACACAAGGGTATATGGAGACACACCTATCGAAGACTTGGGGGGGACTCTATCATCCCAAAGGGCGTTTGGTAAAGCTGAGTGCCAACTCCTCTGATTTTCTATCACCGTCTTTTTTAAAATCCTAATTAGGTTCTTGTTGGTAGATTCAGCTAAGCCATTTCCCTGTGGATAATAATTAGCAGAGTAATGCAACTTAATCCTTTTCTCATGAGCAAAAGCAGTTAATTTTATTGAGGAAAAGTAAGTAGCATTATCAAAAACTAAAGAAACTAGAACTCCAAACTTGGTCATAATATGGTCTTGCAAGAAGTCTATGACTGCAGTCTCATTTATTTTGCGCAAAGGGATGGCTTCGACCCAGCGAGTGAAGTAGTTAGTTGCTGTCAGGATATACTTGTGTTGCAAGGAAGAATTCGGCTTTATCTCCCCAATGATATCTAACCCCCATTGTTCAAAGGGATTTGTTATTATCACAGGCTTCAATGGCCCTGCTGCTTTAGCTTGTCTTCCGCTACACCTTTGACAAGTGTCGCACTTCTTGACATGAGCGTGTGCATCTTTGAAAAGCGTAGGCCAATAGTATCCGGCTTTGAGAATTTTGTGAGCTGTAGTATCTCCTGAAAAATGTCCCCCAGTAGGTCCGTCATGCAAGTCTGTCATTACCTTCTTCGCATCTTCTTTCTCTAAGCATCTAAGAAGAACTCCGTCGTAATTTTTTCTCAATAATATTCCTTCAATAATTTGATAGGAAGCTGATTTAAGTCGCAGTGCTCTTCTTTGCTTAGAATTCCAATGTTCTGGCAACGATCCTGTCTGAAGGTAATGCACAAGATCTCGATACCAAGATTCCGGAGCTGTGAACATAGGACATACATCCATCAAATGTAATTCAGCCTCGTCTTCCTAGGCATGTTCTTCATTGTTTCCACTTTTAGTCATTAGTCTGCACAACCCTTTCCCTTTAACTATAGAAGCTGGCTTGAACTCAAAGTCATACTCCTGAAGAGATGTTACCCAATTACCCCTTCTTTCGCCTAACTCCTTTTGTACAAAAAGAGACCTCACAGCTGGGTATGGGACGATTGCCTTGGTTCGGTTTTTTAGTATGTAGGGCCTGAATTGTTTCACTGCTTTAAACACTGTGTAAGCTTGTTTATCAATAGTCGGATAATTTAATTCGGCCCCTTGTAGACCAGTGCTCATGAAAGATATGGGGAATTCATCTCCCCCATCTTCCTTTTGAGTAAGCACAACTGCTAGCGAATCATCAGATGCAAAAGTGTACAAAATAAAATCTTTATCGAAATCTGGGCTTTTGAGGGAGGGTGCGTGCGCAACAACGGTTTTAATCTTGTTGAATGCGTTCTTCTCCACCTTAGTCCACTTGAATTGTACACTTTGCTTCACCATTTGCTGCAGAGGTTTGACAATTTGAGCGAAGTCTGGCACAAACCTTTGCACGAAGTTTATTGTCCCCATAAATGATTGCATCCCCTTTTTATTATGGGGCAAGGGGATATGTTCAATGGCTTTGATCCTTTCTGGGTCTATGGAGATTCCTTTTTTTGAAATTACGTGACCCAGCAACTTACCCTCCGTAACAGCGAACACGCACTTTTTGGGGTTGAGTGAGATACCATATTTTCAGCAGCGTTCAAAAATCTGCTTTAGATGAAACGCATGTTCTTCTCTCCTCTTTGAAAATATCATGATGTCATCGAGGTACACTACATCACTGCGGCCAATCAAACCGCGGAAAGCTATGTCCATAGCCTTTTGGAACGTAGCTCCAGCGTTTATAAGCCCAAAGGGCATTCTTTGGTAAGCGAAAGTTCCCCATCTGGTCCTGAATGTTGTCTTCAATCTGTCTTCTTCGGCTACTAATACTTGATTGTAGCCTGAGAATCCGTCTAATAAAGAAAATAGTTTAGAACCTAAAACCATTTGTAGTAGTTGCTCCATGGGTGGAACAGGATAATTGTCTTTATCTGAAGCACGATTTAAATTTCTGAAATCCACACATAGCCTGATTTCTCCATATTTTTTTCTCACTGGTACCAGATTTGAGACCTATTCAAAGTGTCTGACCTTAAAAATGATTCTAGCATCCAATAATTTCTTAACTTCAATCTGGATTAGAGGTTCGAATTTTGGGTGCATTTTCCTTAAAGGTTGCTGATAAGGTTTGACTCCATATTTGATGGGGATAACATGTTGGATGATACTGGTGTCATATGTCTTCAAATCTTCGTATGTCCAGGTGAAAACATCTTTATAGTGATTAAAAATACTGATGAGCTTATCTCTTTCTGCTGGTGAACAACATTTTCCAAGATTAAAATATTTGGGCTTTGTCTCAGTCCCTAAATTTATCAATTCGAACTGTAGAGATGAGCTGTGAGTCTTCATGTTTGCTGGTCTTCTAAATTTTCCATTTAAATCAAACATCTGTTCTAAGGTTCTGACTCCTTTAGGGATGAAATTATCAAATTCCAGCTCGGCCTTGATGTTCTTCATCATCGATAATCGCCCTTTTAAATACCTCGTCATTTGTTAAGCATTCTATAATCTGCTGATCATCGTCGAACACTCATAGGTTGGTAATCATATCTGGAACCGAGGGCCTGAAAAGCAATTCAACGGAGCACCGATTATTAGTAGGCACAAGCCTAGTAGCTACTGTGGCCAACAAGTCAGCTGCCGCATTCTTAAGTCTTGGAATTGATATAATATTAAATGCGTTAAAACATTTGAGTAAATCCCATACCTCATTTTGATAAGCTTTTAAGTGAGGAGAAATACAATGTATTTGATTCCGAATTTGTTTTACAATTATTTCAGAATCTCCAAAAACTTTTAGATTATTTGCCTTTAATTCGATTGCTTTCCTTAAACCTTGAACCAACGCTTCATACTTAGCTGTGTTATTTGTACATTCAAACTCTAACCTACATGAAAGAAAATGTTTGTTCTTCTCGAGGTCTATCAGGACACAGCCGGTTCCTGACCCTTCTAACGTTTTAGATCCATAAAAAAAAAGTGTCCAGAAATCGCTAACTACTGTACTGGAATCTACTTCTACTGCTAAGTTTACTATTTTACAATCGATTTCATCAGCCTGTGAAAACCGAAGGAGATCAAGTTGGGCGTCTGACATGTCGCTGGCTTCTTCTGCTTGGTAATTTCCTGGTTCCAATTCAATAAAGTAATTTCCCAAAACAGGATCCACTGATTCGTTTTTTCCTTCGAGTTGAGTAACATTGTACTTCATGTGAGGCTCCCTCAAAATTTTAATTTGATTCGGGCTTCCTTTATATGGCAGCCACAGATGTGACCAATCCGAGGCAAAATATCCGTTTAGCTTTGCCAACCAGTCTCTGCTCAGAATGAGCCCATAAGCTTCCGGTATGTCAGCCACCACAATATCAATAAATTGGCACACTTTATCATTTGAAGACAGGCGGACTAGGACATCCTCCATTTCCCCAATTACCTTCGCATTCGTCCTATCCAACTGAACAACCCTCCAAGTGGATGGCTTAGGCTGCCCATTTATCCTTTTGCAGACTGATATTGGCATGATGTTAACCAATGCCCCTGAGTCTACCAGGAAATTATGTACGTTGTGATTAAAAATTTCAAAAGTGAAAAGGAAAGGTGGATTCTTGTTCTTAGGCTTACCCCCAATGCTTGCTTCCCCGATTTCTTCTTCTTCCTTGGGTTGATTGTCAGTGGGCAGCCTCTCCTCTGATGCTTCAAGCGCTTTCAATATTTTTTCTTTCTGCTGCGGCACCTTACACATTTCAAATAATGAGATATTCGCCCTTACCTTCTTTATATCTTCCACAATGTCATAATCCATCTGAGGTTCGGTGGGATGCGGTTTATCAACATTCATTTTTTCTTCATTGGGCTTGGCAAACATATAATTCTGTCTAGGATCTTGACTGGTGATGGTGAATTTGGGAATTTTATCAGCTGAGGAATTATTTTGAAATTTCTTAACATTCTTTTGAATCCTTTTAATCTTTGGGAGCATGAGACTGTTTTCTTTAGCCAACCCTTTGCTTCTTGTTGTTACATTCGTTTCCAGGATGTCTTTGTGTCCCAAAACCTTTTCCTCTTCGGCTTCAAACAAAGAAACACCGTCCCATAGAACCATGGTTTCATCCTCTTGTTCTTTTGTTGATGTATTGTTGTCTTTTCTTTCTTCATCTCCATCTTCTGTCAATTTAGAATCCAACAGCTGATTCATGACCAACGTCATTGAGTTTATCCATTGAGGACAATTCTTCTCAGAGTGGGGTTGCTGATGGAAAGTGCAGAAATTGTCCATTCCTACCTTTGTCAAATTCATAGATGCCGAATTATGCGGAGGGGGTTGGGATTGGTTGTTATCTTCCCTTTTCTTGTAATAAGGCTTGTAGAACTTCTGGGCTTCCTTTTCTTTTTCCAAGTCTATGATTCTGTTAGAAAGATTCTGCATCATTTTTGCCATTCCTTCAAAATCTAGTGACTGCTCTTCCTTAGGCTTGGTAAACAACAAAGCTTTCCTCCCCACATTTTTCTCTCCTGACCGTTCGGGATAATCTTCGATGCTTTCCCTTTCAGCCTCTACC
>LPNX011063157.1:60712-75654 GCA_001517045.1 Pseudotsuga menziesii
TTGCAGGAAAACCAAAGTACCATGATGCTGCAGCTCCCTTAAGGGTGTGCGGGAAAAGTCTACAAACTACATCCTCATGTTCCCCAGCCCTTAATCCTTCTATTGCCAAATAGAAACTTTGCAAGTGGTCATCTACTAGCACCTTCTCACTTGGGTCAAACTTGGGCAGCATCTTTTCAAAAGATTGAGGTAAATCATGCAAAGGAGGTGTTAGGTTTAAAGGTGACCTCGCTTTCCAGGCAGGTGGTGGATTCGGTGGGTTGGGAGGTTGATTTGCGTTTACGCCTGCCATGAGTCTGGGTGGAGAGTGAGGAGGTGAGCAAATAGGAGTATGAACAGGAGAACTGTGAGGAGTATCGGGGCCTACTTGATTCAAAGGCTGTACAACTTCCTGTAAGGCTGTTTCTACAAGTTCTTCCCAATCCCCAACCAGCACTGAGTCTTCCAATATAGGACGATCTTTCCTTTTATATTCTCTTCTGGGAAATTCAGGGATGATCGACAATCCTCCAATCTTCTTTACATATGCCCTAGTGTGTCTTCTCAGATTATTAACAACTTCGTTGTCGACAGAATACAAATGTTCTCTACCCCCTTCTTCCGGAATTGGATTGGAAAACAAACTGCTTCCTGAACTGTTATCGGTGGAAAAGTCTCGGGAAAACGGGTTTCCTCGGCCAGCCATGCACTAGCGGCCCTCCTTCTAGCGCCAGAAACTGTTGAGGCCTAGAAATTCGTAGGCGACAACAGCAAGGGATTCTCCCCAGTCAACGTTCCCAACTAGCCCGTGACTGTTTGGTGTGGGGAATCCGTCCGGTTTGCGGTCCGGCTACCGTAGGTCAAGTAACAAAAAATTAAAGGTTTTACCGGTTGCGGCCCGGTCCACCGTATATATTTTTGTTATTTTTGACTTAAAGTATGATATGCAAGTGCCTATTTAACATGCAGATTTGATAAAGAATGCCAGGAGTATTCACAAAGTGATGCGCAGGTTCTTACCTTTCGTCTTAAAACTCACAAGCACCTAAATCACACACAAAGCAAGAAAAGAAGTACTAACTAGGCTATCTCTAGAGAGCTAGATATTAATTCATGATTAATGCAACAATGCCCATGTGTTATGGTAAATCACAGATAGCTGTTCTTATAACCAAAACATATAAACATGAATAAAAGTATACATGACAAGATAGCTCATCACCAGTTAAAAGAAATCCCATTACTCATAGTGGAAAACGTCACAGAATATACTAGAGAACATTCAGGCAAGAACATAGGTTCAGAAGGTTAGAACGCTCTCACAGTTAATGAAACACAGTAAAAAATGAAATAATTCCCCTTCAACATTGTTCATTTTATCACATTGAAACATTCCACCTAGCACCTTCTCCAACAGGCAAAATTTGCAATTTCTCATTGTAAAACGAAATAGTTCCTCTTACAAACAATAGTTCACAAGTTTGTCCCGGGAAAAAGCCCCTATAAACTCTAACTGCCCTACATTTAAACCAAATCAGCCAACCGTTTGGGCTGCCCCAATCGTGTGACCTTTGGGCTCCCCGAAACCGTCGAAGATCATCATTTTGTCTTTTCCGTGAGCGCTCATGGTCCGCTTCATGCGTTACGTTTTCCGATTTTAACTTACAAAACGAGATATACTTGGTAACTGACGGATCTTTCCAAGCCTGGGCTTTTGTCATCATCCATTCTGCTTTGTCTTTTATTTTCCCTCCTTGAGGTCTCGTTGATTTCAGTATGAGCCTCTCACGGTCCAGCCAAACTTTCTGCTACTTCTCCTCCCAGCTATGCCTTCTCGCAGTAATCATTTGTAAAAGTTTCTTGAATCCATCTGCAATTAAACAACATTTATCATTCATTGGGACTGCATTTTCAATAAAATCAAACTACATCAACCAAAACAATTAATCATCAAGAGAGGCCATGTACTGCATTCCTGTTCTGAAAACCTTAACAAGTGCTGGCACCACTTTCTCGTCCACACACGGGTTTGAAAAACTCACCAACGACGGGAAGAGAAAACTCATCGGTGGCTTAAAACACTAAACATCGGCCGGGTAGTCTCATTTACAGCCGCATAAGCGGGTCTTAACAGGCGACGGGCACCGCGAGACCGTTAAGCCTATCGGAGTCGGAAGGGCTATGACCTAAATTTTGGGAGGAAAAGCTTCCAGTCGGCAATTGGAAAGACATCGACGTTGGAAGGTAAGTGCGTTACACAGCCGCAAGGGCGGAAGAAGAAAGGCTACAGACACGTGACTAAAAACCGACACGCATCGGTGGGCGGAGCACTTACATGGCGGGTACCTAGTTGCTTTGGGAGCCGCAACGGCGGAAGATAAACATACGAAAGCCTCCGATCCAAAACATACTCTGATGCCAGATCAATAAAAATGCTAAGTGTTCGGAACAACTTAAGGTTTCACAACGGTCAAAACATGTTTTACCTTCGAAACAACTGCTTTACAAAGAACAAATGTTTCGGTTCATCCTCGACCAGCCTCCGATAATATAAACAAGTCAAACAAAAAGACGCGACAACAAAGAAGTTAAGATCATCGCTTGATTTCTGCAATGAAGGCTCCCTAAGGAAACAAGGTTCCGATAAGTTGTTTAAATGACCTCCGAAACAGTGGCTAGCATGAGAAGCAGGCTTCCGAAAAGAAAACGCAGTTCAAAAGGTAGCAAACCAGACTCTAAACTCTACGATCCATAGTAGTTTCAAACATAAACAATTTTTAAAAATAGGAGGAGAGTTAACCTTAACATAGTTCGGAATTAAAACACGACAAAGGGGTCATGGATCCAACGATTCAAAGCAATGCTAAAAATAATAAGGGGGTCCAAAATTTGAAAATTTGGGGAAAACAGTTGCGGCTGCAACAAAACTATTGAAGGCTAGAGTCATATGTCCTAGTACTATCACTGACTCATCACCTATGACCATGGTATTAAAGAAAGAAGGAAATTGTGCATTTGTTTGAATTTTCGGATTTCTCAATCAGTTGATCATAAGGACAAATTTCCCATTCTAGTTATTGGTGATCTCTTGGATGTGCTTCAAGGAGCCAAGTTTTTCACTAAAATGTACCTTTGTTTAGGGCACCACCAACTACAAATGGAGGCAAACATTTCTAAAACAACTTTATGCACACATAAAGGTCATTATGAGTTTGTAGTGATTCCCTTTGGACTTTACAATGCTCTATCCACCTTTCAAAGTCTCATAAACAAGATTTTCAACCCTTCCTATGCAATTTTTTGTTTGTATTCTTTTATGATATATTGATTTAGAACAAAAGGTGGGACTGCATATAGAGCATGTGAATAGAGACTTACAACTCTCGCATGACCATTGATTGTTCATAAAACATTCCAAATGAACTTTTGGGTCTTTAGACATCAAATACCCTGGTCACATTGTAAGTTAATATGGGGCGCATATAGATCCCAAAAAAGTTGTGAGTATAGAAGATTGACCATGCCCAAAGATCTTGAATAGATTTCACGGTTTCATCGAACTTATTGGTACTATAAGATGTTTGTGAAAACATATGGAACAGTTTCTACTCGCTTAATAGCTCTGCTAAAAAAGAATGCCTTTGTATGGAGAGATGTCATGGAGAAAATGTTCTCAGCTTTAGAGGATGTTACGTGCACTACTCCATTCCTAGAAGTGCCAAATTTCCCTAAGAGATTTGACTTGGAATGTGATGCCTTGGGCAGATGTCTCGATTTGGTTTTGATACAAGATGGGCATTGCTTAGCATTCACAAGTAAGTAGTTGTGCAACTAGAATTTGGTAAAATCCACACATGAGATCGATATGATGGCTATCCTTCATGAAACTGACGCTTGACACCCATATCTCATCCAGAGGTGCTTCTAGATAAAAATAAATCATTATTGTTTGAAGTATTTTATAGAACAAAGGTTATTATCTCTAGAACAACATAAGCTGTACTGAGATTCTTAAGTATGATTATGAGATCATATATAAGGCAGGTAAAGAAAATGTGGTGGTTAATCCTATATCAAGGCACTATGAGGTGGTAGGATCCCTCTTTTCCTTATCCTTACTCCTACCTAATTGGCTCTATGAAGCCCACCAATAATAAATGGAAAATGACATTGGAGTTAAACTCATCCAAGGATTTAGGAAGTTCTCAACCTTCCTAAGGGTTATACATGGTAGCTAGATACCTCAAAGTATAGAGGGTGCAATTTTTTAGAGGAATTTTTTTTTGCTTTAAAACAAATGATCTTAAAAGAGTTGCATTCATCACCTATGATAGGCCTCTATAGCTTTCATAAAACCTACGAACAAGCTAACACTCTTTATTTTGGGAAGGCATGAAAACATACATCCATGCTTTTGTAGCGACATGTGATTCTTGTAAAAAAAATCAGGGAAAGACAACAAAGACTCTCAGGGCATTGCAACCGCTACCAATACCAACCACTATATAGATTGACATCTCTATGGATCTATAGTGAGTTTTTCAAAATTTGGTGACAAATTGATCATCATGGTGGTAGTAGACAACCTTTCCAAATATGCTAATTTATGTGCCATATCACACCTATTTACTCCCTCCATAGTTTCCCAAGTATTCATGGATCATATTTCTAAGCTATATTGCATGCCCATCTCTATCACGTTGGATTGAGATCCTACATTCATTATTCAATTTTGCTAGGAATTGTTTAAACTTTAGGGTACCTAGCTGAAAATGAGCATCGTGTATCATCCCCAAACATATGGTCAAATAAAAGTGGTCATCAAACACTTAGAAACCTATTTACAATACTTGGATTAAAAAAATTGTATAAATGGTCACAATAACTTACCCCGTGGTATGTTTCATCCCCAAACATATGGTCATATAAAAGTGGTCATCAAACACTTAGACACCTATTTACAATGCTTAGATTAAAAAAAATGTATAAATGGTCACAATAACTACCCCTTGGTATGTTACATACACAATAATAAGTATAATTAATAAATATAAACAATTATAAATAAATAAATAAGATATCAATTAAAAAGATATGAAAAAAAATAAGATATCAAATAAAAAATATGAAAATAATATAATAAAGTTAATTATTAACTGAGAGACATGACCTTTTAAACGAAAAGTATTAAAGGCACCACTTAGGAATATATATATTGGCCCTATGACAATCATTATCTATTAATATTTTATACATAATTTTTTTTATTCCTTTTGGGTTCATATCCAACATAATCTAGAAGCTTGTATGTTCCATTGGTATAATAGCCAAGTTCATTGGTTTCATATAAGAAATAAATATACCGTACAATAACATTATTGAATACATACATTCCAAACAACATTCTTCCATATATCCATGCAATCCATACAATGTCCTATTCTAAACATTTCATACAATATATTGTTCTGTACAATCCTTGTAGTCATACGACCTTGAAAGGGTAGAAAATTCTAAAATAGTATAACCACTGGTGGATGATGTGGAACTCCACTGGTGGATGATGTGGAACTCTTGACGTTTTGATTTTTATTTTGAGATTATCATTAGGATACCAGTAGAAGCTAGATGAGGAATAATTATTGACCAATCTTTAATTTTGAGATCATTATTAGGAGACCAGTGGAAGCTAGGTGAGGAATAATTATTGCCCAATCTTTAATAAATATAGATTTGTTTTAAATTATTGTTTTTTCTATTATAATTTTATAGAATGGGTGGGTGTAGTTTATTTTTAGGGTTTTTAATTTTTAAGGATTTTTTATAATACAGTGTGAGTTTAAGATAAAGGTTTAAAAAAAGTTTAATACTTGTTTTGAATCTTTTAATTTTAAAGTTTTTTAAAAACAAATTTCAATTTAAATTAGTGTATTTATATAAAATTTTTAATTAAATAAAAGTTATATTAGGAAAGTTGACTTTTAGGGTTTTAAGTAAATTATAATAATTTCAACATTTTATCGAAAGTGTTGGTTAATTCTTATTAAAGATTTTAATTAGTTTAGTTGTTGTTTTAGTTTAGGTTCCAAAATTTTTTCCTTTAAAAGGGTTATGAATTTGTCTTGGAACTATATTAGTTTACTTTTATAAAGTTATTTTCCTAAGTTAAAGTTTAATTTAAGTTAATCAATTAATTCCCTCTTTCAAAATATTGGCATTGGGCTGAGTGAAGATGACCTTGGAAACATCGAGAATTATAAAATATCTGAATGCAGTTCCACATCATCCACCACTCTGCTCTGCGTATGACTTTGTTCAATCAGTATAACAACTATTAAATAATCAAAAAATCAAAATTGATATAAGGAATACCTTCATTGTAACTAGAAAAAATGGTATAAGTAAATTATAGGATTGGAAAATAAGGATAGACTACAAATAGGGTCACAAAAAACTTGGGGGAAAAATGGATAAAATCCAGGAAGGGCTAAAAGAAGAGATTAGACCCAAAAAAGAGAAGAAGATTTGAAACAAGAATTAACACAAATTTTTAAGCATGAAATTGTTATAGATATTTGAATGGAAATGCAATAAGGCATGGCTAAGATGAAAATATATAAAACAAAAGAAAACAACACAAAACCAAGTTCTCCAAGTGCAACAAACCTACAACTAGGCATGTTCTATAATAACTTTCTAATTGTTAATGTCAACCAACCACCACCCTATTCATCTCAACCAATGTTCAGATACCCAATGAGGTTAAACCGAGAGTTACCAAAATTCGATGGAGATCAAAAGTAAAGTGTGGCGTGGATTAATAAGGCAAACGAGTTCTTTGACATACATAATTTCCACTTCAACGAGGAAGAGCGAAGTATGCTTCAATTCAGCTTGAAGGAAACACATATAATTGGTACATGTGGTGGAAGTCTATGACCAAAGTGTGCTCATATAACTGGTCCATATTCAAAAATATTTTTTAAAGAGATTTCACAATGTGGCAGAAAAATGACTTCTTTGCAAAAACCCACTAGGATACGACAAAAAGGTGACGTAAATGAATACACACATGAATGAGAAGCATTTGGGATACATGCATGGAACTTATTAGATGATAAACTACTTCATACCCATGTGCATGGAATAAAGTCATACATTAGGGATAAATTAGAAACACATAATATTACAGCCATGGAAAAATGTTAGGTATAAAGCAAAAGGCATACAAATAAGTTAAGAAAGTACAACCAGAATTATGACAAGGTGTGTTCAAGACGAAAGGTACCCCAAAAAACAGATTTTGAAATTTCAAATTATCCTTCACAATATTTAAGAGAGAAGAATGATTACAGTGTGGAAGCCCAATAATGAAAGGAGGGATAAATGCATAAATTGTGGAGGAAAATGGTCACTAGGGCACACATGCATCAATCGAGCCAATCACAATTTCGTGGATGTCAATCTCATAAAATAACTAAATATTTTTGTATACCTTGAGAAGGATCTCATTGTTACGATTTTTTATGGTCAAGAACTCAAGGGAATAAGAAGGTTCCATGAAGTTTATTTACAAATACAAGGTTTAGAACTACAAAGTGTATGTTATGTTCTACCACTTAACACGATGAACATGGTATTAGGAGTAGAATGGTTGATGCAACTAGGTATCTATGCCAAAAATATCTAAGAACAATTTATGGAATTAAAATGGAATGAGAAGAATTGCACATTATATGGGCTAGGAAATCAAAATCATCCACTAGAAGAACTCATAAATATCACAAAAATTCAATCACGATGCAAAATCAAGATGACTTTCCACAATGGAAGATGAATCATCTAGGATTTCTTTGAGGACAAAGTATTTCTAAAGGGAAGGCAATGTTACATACTCAATACTAAATGTTATTTAATAATATAAATAAATAAGACATCAAATAAACAGATAACAAAAAGAAGATAATAAAGTTAATTATTAGCCAAGATACATGACCTTTTAAACAAAAAGGGTATTAAAGGAACCCACTTATGAATATTTATACGAGGCCTTTAGTGTAAATTCAATCATCATTATCTATTCATCTTTTATACATATATTTTTCTTATTTTATGGGTTCATATCCAACATATTCTAGCAGTTTGTATTCTCCATGGTTCAATACCATTTATCATGGTACTACCAAAATGACACCATATGAAGTTGTATATGAAAAAAAATCTTTGTCAATGGCTTCATATTTATCAAGCCCCTCTAAGGTTCATGCAATGAATCGCATGCTTCACACTAGAGAATCCATTCTCCACACACTTAGACAATTTATTTTTGGCAAAAAATATAATGAAGCAACAAGCTAACGAGCATCGCTTAGAGCATTCTTTTGCAAAATGGGATTAGGTATCTTTTCCCCTTCAACCCTATAAACAAGCATCCCTCAAAGACAAAATCCACTATAAACTCACACCAAAATTCTTTGCACCCTATAAGATCATCCATCCGACGCATTGGATAAGTCGCATACAAACTGTCTCTTCCACCCCACTCCAAGATACATACACTATTTCATGTGTTTTTTTGAAGAAAGTAGTGTGATTGAATTGTAGGGTGCAGACTGGCCTACCACAAATTGATGAAGTAGGTTCCATTTGGATCTAGCTAGAAGGAATACTGGCTACTAGAGAGGGTTAATTGCTCCAGATAGTATGTGGCCATATTCTTTGAATAAGGCCCGTTAGATAGTTATTTAATGTTAAAGTGTCTTGTTTCTCAAATAAGGCTCACTAGGAAGTTGGTAATCATTAATGATGAGACCACAAGATTTTAGGGTTTTCTACTGAGAATCTATTTATAGAACTAGAAGGCCATGGAATGTTTTTGTCGATTTTTGGGTTATTTGGAGCTTTTCTCAATGAGAGGTCGCCCTATCTTAAGATGAAAGTGAATGTTTCTTTCTTTCTTATGATAATCATTTATTTAAGGTTCACATTTCAAATATTTAATCTCATTTTGTCTCTTGTATTTTCTTTTTTGCATTACTATTCTCTTAATACCTTGTTTGTGATTTAATTCTAAGGGTTAGGGATCATTACATTTTAACCTAACGCTTCATACATCTACAAAAAATGCTATAATTTAACATGCATTAGATGTAGTAAAACTAAATAAGTAATTATTGAGTTATGTGAGCTTAACTTTATAAATAAAGTAACAATTCTATACCTCAACATTTGGTACAAGGTGAAACATCTGATCTACAACTCTGCATCAATTTAGGCTCCTTGCACTTTTTTCACCAATTTCATAGAGTAGTGCCTCTTAAGAAACACCAAAATCCTAAATATAAACCAATACCAAAATCAATCAATCATGAATGGAAAACAATAATAAAAACAACATAACAAACCATGGTGTTATTTTATGAATAAGAAACCTTTGTTTATCACGTGTATAGGAGTAACTTACTTGTGAAACAACCCAAGGTGATATGATATAATATAGCAAACCAATAGATACTCATATGAACTTAAACTTCATGATAAGCACATGTGCATTAGGAACAAGATAGAGTCTAGAGACATTTTGGCATTTCAATCAACAAGTCATGCATAATGCTGAAGAAATCCTCATGGAAAAGATGAATGCAAACTAATTATTCAAATTTAAGTATTCATCCATAATTCGCTAGCTAAGACATCATTTAATACTAAGCTCCACAGTCACACAATAAGGCCATATACATAGTGTGTATAGATATGCTCTTAGACCATGTACTTGCTAACATATATCTCTAATTAGCAATTAAACAAAAAAAAACTAAGAAGGATAAGGTTAATATAGTTTTTACAACAAAACTTCTAGTCAACATTGCATGAAACTAAGAAGAAGAGAGTGAATCATGTAGTGGGCATCTCCTGAGCTTTAATGACCTTCCATATTTGCAAAGTTGCATCTAGTGTTATTGGATGACCAAAAATATTTAACAAAGTTTTCTTACAACAAAAATAAGTACCATGTCAGTCTAGATCTACTCTAGGTAATAGAAATCCAAGTCCATAGCTGAAAACGTCAACCTCAATAATTAATAGTTGTTGACAGTAAAACTAAGGGGCAATATTATAAATTATGCTAAGCCTAAGTGCCACTCCTCCATAATGATTTGCAAATCTTTCTAAATTTTTTTGTGTCATATACATGATGTCTCAACTATTCTTTCTTAATTTGAGAAATTATTTTGTGAATTTCATCTTTAGTGGCATCATCATAGAATTTTTTGTGTCATATACATGCTGTCTCGATTATTCTTTCTTAATTTGAGTAATTCTTTTGTGAATTTCATCTTTAGTGGTATCATCATAGATGGTTGTTTAGGAGGCCTTGGTCACATTGACTTTTCTAGCACTACTAAGTTGATTTATTGAATTATTTTCAACCTTCATACACAAATCATTAGCTATCAAATATACACTTAGATTTTAGTGAATATTCAAAAAGCCAAATGAAAAAAAAGATTATACTCCCATGACATATGCAACAGATGTAAATACTAACTAATAAATTTGCGAGAGCTATGAATATTCTATTTAACAAAAAAAAAAATCAACAATAAATAAATAATAATTTGGTTAGCATAATTCATAATGCCAATTGCAAATAACATGCAATAAATGAATGATGATATACATAATACATACCCAACTATGGACATTCAATCAATATTTGCAACCATAATAGTTGTTAATATTATAAGTTAACATGATAGGCATATTCAAATGATTTATTTAGTTATAAGAGATTAGAATGCAATTGTCTTGGGCCTAAATGATATTGGAAAGAGACATGAGTAAAAGTATAAAATACCCAATGCAAGCCGTAATGGAGAAGAAGCAACGGGCAAGAATCAAATAGGTTCATTCAACTTTATGATATGTAGAAACATTAATGGTGTGAAATCTAGGGATTTTATAATGATTTATAAATTAAAAACATAAATAATAACAATTGTTTTTCATTGATCTATAGTTAAATTATAAGAAAGGGGAACTTTCTATATGGAGAGAGATTCAAATCTTGTTGACATTTTCTAATGTGGTACTAAGTAATATTAATATTATCAATACTAATAGTACACTAATTAATGATTGACAATTTGAATTGGATAGGTTAAGAACCTATTTTTAGAATAATACAACATATAACTCAATCTTGTAGGTGAATATGTCCAATCTAATTGAGATTATTATAGTTTTTAACAATATTTGAGTTTGCAAATTTTCATTGTTTCTTATTGGAGGCATCCATGGAAAAATAAGGTAGTGTTATGCATTATAGCAACAACTTTTGATACAAAGAATACAATTTCTATAAACTAAAGGTTAGATACGTAAGTTCCAACAAGAAAACATCATGACACATAATAACACAAGAGAAACAAGCACTGCAGACAAACCCGTCTGATCTAGAGAACTAATAATTGATATACAAAATCCTTATTTCATTAAAGCATATATAAATTGATTTTAATTTACTTTTATTTTTATATTGATGTCCATTAGTGTTCAAAAGTTTCCAATGATATTGGAAAAAAAAAGTACATAAATGCAATATGCACTGGGACTATGCCAAATACATCTCCCACAAAGCTAAGTAAAACATCAAATACACCTTCCACAAAGCTAAGTAAAACATCATAAGCCATGAAAACTCGAGAAAATTAATGGAGACATCAAACTAGAAAACTTTTCGAAGAAAATATTAGCAACATTTAGAAATGTAAACAAACTAGATTTTTTTAAATGATTTGCATGCTAATCAGATATATCAAAATGCAAAAAATGGCATTTGAAGACATGAAGCGACAAAAAACACATATAGCAATAGGTTAGCTCCGTGTAGTTCTTTTCCATCAATATTCCTATCCTTTCCTCTTATTAGTGTTCCTTTGTCATTCCTCATAACTTTAACTTTATGAAATGCAAATTTTTTGGAAGTAAAGTTAAACATATTGTTCAAAAATAGCTTTTAACATAAGTATACTTTGTTAGAATGTGTTTTGATGTTGTCTAGTGGCTTGATGTTATGTTGTACTTAGTGTCATAATGATGACCGATATAACATCATTTATGGGGCACTTATACATGTAATCTTGCTTCACTCGAAATCTGTAATATTACACATATGCATATGGAAATCATTTTGGGAGTTATTTAGTGGCGACCAGTTTGTTAGGTAACATTGACCGACACTAATTGGTTGACCTTATCCACCACTTATCCCTTATCTCTTGATGAGCATATCATAAATATTTATGGATTGGTTGATCGCCATCTTTGATTGTGCATTATGATCAATGGTCTAGGTTTCTCCTAACTGCTTTAAATTGAGGCAATTAGTCTTGAATAAGGAAGTGGAAGTTGTCTTATGATATTAATATTTAGCTTGGACCCTATAGGTCCTTAGATCATATCATCCATATGTTGCAGAGTTGTATGGATCCCATTTGAAATCCATACATATGTTTACTCTAGCAGTCGTAACTGGAAGGAGTTTGCTAAAGAATAAGAAGGCCTTATTGTCGTGGATGTTTCCCCACCTTGGGGTTTTACCACGTAAATCTTGTCTCCTCTTTCATCTCGCATTGCTTCTTAGATCTTACTGTTTTGTTTTAATGCTTTCCATATAAGTTTAGACATGTTAGATATTGTGGTTATATATTGATGCATATCTTCCCAATCTTACATATTTGTGGTCTAGTATAAGAATACCATAATTCGTTATTAATAGCAAAGAAAGCTATTACATAAGCAAACAAAGACAAGTGTGATGTATGAGTGCAAGGGAAGAGAAAAAGCACCTAGCTCTATCTCATGCTAATAGTGTCAGCAACAAAACTTGGTCGAGTTTCAATTGCATGGTTAAGAAAGTATGGAAATGGCCTCAAGGAAAGTAGTATGTACTTGAAGATATAGAATCGTCAAATAAGTTTGAAAAATAAAGAAACATTTTTTGAACATTAATACATTTGAAACATTTTTTAATGCGTGGTTAGTTATGTACATTTGATTTTACATGTATCTAAAATACTTCATTCTTGCTTAATAGTAAAGGGATGGATGCAACAGGGGAGATGCATATTGCTCTGAATCAAGAAGAATATAAACTTGTTTCTAGAGGTGATTTCATGATACTTGACAAATAAAACTAGTATAAGAATAGATTTCAATAAAGGTAATGCAATTCAAATTCAAGTGACAACATCAAAGGAAACTGAGCCTTAAAAGCATATAAATATAAATAATAAAATTCAAATGAATATGAACTAGGTCATTATTTATTTCTATCATTCATAATTTTTGGCATTCCCATTTTCAACATATACAATGAAAAATCGAGGAAGATAAATAGAACACAACAATAAGAAAAAATATGAAAATACTTGCACTTTTTCCCATACAAAGTTTAAAAGAATAAACAATTCAATGAAAGAAAAACACTTTGTTTTTTTTTTCTTAAGTAAATAGATCACTGTTTTCTATTATAAACAAAAACCACTTTTTACACGGTTGTACAACCTTTCTTACATAATTTCGGATAATAATCCACATGAAAAAGTTCAAATCATAAACTTCAACAAACTAAAAAACAACTGTTGATCTCCTCAAAATATAGATTGTTTTGACAATCTTCATGCATAATCAGATAATCGGAGATGTTGACCATATAGATCCTACAAAGAAAACTGCCCAGAGATTTATTTTCAAGTAGGTACTTGTTTGGGACTTTTGATAAATCATTCAATAAATGGACCCGAGTCATTCTCCGTCAGGTGGTCGTTTTGCCTTCCCATCTTTTCCAGATACCTTCATCCAGTAAAAGGCCTTCCTTTGAAATAATTATCAACTGTGTTGTTTCTTTTTTTTTATAGATATGGCTGAAGTTGATATTCTAACAGAGAGATGATATCCTAGTGACTTCATCATAATTTGACCTTAAGAATATGTTTTCTGGCAGATGCCTCAGCTTCAACCAATTTATCACTACCAAGGAGTCCCCCCAAACTTGTATTCTTTGGATCCCTTGAGAGAGGTCCAAAAGCATAAACACCTTCAAATCCAAAAGCTCTGCTCTATTAGTGGAGCTCAGACCCACCCTGCTGCAAATTTAGACCATTCCATATCCGAACAGAAAATAATTCCACTGACACCTCTTATCGCATGAACCCTTGTGAATCTCCATAAAAAAGATACCAATGGTAATATTTTTCTATTACCTCCACCATAACTCTTCTAATCTTAGGAGGGTTCTAAATATTGGGGAAGGAGTAAAAAATTGCAAGACTTTTGTATGCATACACACCAGTCGAAATCATCTTATCCTCGAAGATGCTCTTATTCCGAGCTAACCATGTTCCCCAGATAACCAAGATAGGTAATTATTTGAAATCCCTTGCATGTGGGTCACCAAACCATGCTTTCAAAGCATCCTGCAGATCATCTCCACTCCAATCATACATGAAGCCTTTAGCCCTTGAAACAAACCTTCGCATGATTTGGAAATAAGGACAAAAAAATAAAAAGATGGGAGACAGTTTCCTCGTTGAATCTGCAAAGCGTGCACCTTCCAGGTCCTTCATAGAATTTTGTTTTTAAATGCTCCCAAACAAGAATTCTGAGCCAACGCTGACCATAAAAACAAATTTGACTTCAACGGGCAATGCAGTTGCCAAATGACATAGTGCCACCACATAGGCTTAGGGAGATCCTTTTCTTCTATGGAAACCATGTAACCCAACCTTGGACATAAGAACCTCCCCCCGACTTTCTGATCCACGAAATCTCATCGTCTCTGTGATCCAAACAGACATTACAGTTCTCAAGGGATTTGATTAAATTATCCCACAACAATTTATCATTATCCACAAAACCAAAATGATCAGCCTGTAACCAAACCTAAGATTGAGTAATCA
>LPNX011063157.1:76349-112069 GCA_001517045.1 Pseudotsuga menziesii
CGCCCTCAGAATCGATCTGCTCCTGCTTTTCATACTGCTGTTCAGTCCACCTTTGTGCTTGCATCTTCCGTTCAGCCCGTTGTTCCAAGTTCTTCTTCCAACCTTACTCCCGAGCAGGTTCAACAGATGATTGTTTCCGCTCTTTCTGCTCTTGGTCTCCAAGGTAAGAAACATCTTCTTCCTTCTCCTTGGTTAATTGACTCTGCGGATTCCAATCACATGACTGGCAGTCCGGCAGCTTTACATAATGTTCGTAAGTATGATGGTGAGCAGCATATTCAGATTGCCAATGGCACCTATTACTGCGGTTGGAAATCTGGGGTCTTCCTTTACTAATGTTTTCGTGTCTCCTGATTTATCTGCCAATCTCATTTCTGTTGGACAATTAGTAGAAGAAAATTGTTCTCTTCATTTTGATTGTAGTGGTTGTCGTGTGCAGGATCAAGCATCTGGACAGGAGATAGCGAAGGGGTCTAAAGTGGGACGTCTTTTTCCTCTTCAGTGGTTTTCTGTTCCTCGGTCAATTTCTGTTGGTTGTTCCGCTATTGCTAATAAGAACCATTTTTGGCATAAGAAATTGGGACATCCCAACTCTGTAATTTTGACACATCTTATAAAACATGGTTATTTGAGCAACACAAATGCAGTTTCTTCCTTGTCTTTTGATTGTGCACCTTGTAAACTTGGTAAAATCAAATCTTTACCATTTCCTTTCCAAGGTAGTCGTGCTTCTACATGCTTTGAGATTATTCATTTTGATGTTTGGGGTATGAGTCCTATTCTTTGTCATGCTCAATACAGGTATTTTGTGACATTTATTGACGATTACAGTCGTTTCACTTGGGTCTATTTTCTTCGTTCTAAAGCTGATGTGTTTTCGACCTTCCAAACTTTTGTTGCCTATGTAGAAACACAATTTTCTACCTGTATTAAGACCTTACGCTCAGATTCCGGGGGAGAATATATGTCTCATGATTTTCAATATTTCCTACAACAGAAGGGTATTCTCTCTCAGCGTTCCTGTCCTTACACCCCTCAACAGAATGGAGTCGCCGAGCGTAAGAATATACATCTTTTAGATGTTGCTCGTACCTTGATGCTTGAATCTTCTGTCCCTCCTAGATTTTGGGTAGAGGCATTATCTACGGCTATATATTTGATTAATTGTTTGCCTTCTCCTACCTTGCATTTTGATTCTCGATATTCTCGTTTGTTTGGTGTTCCTCCTGACTATAGTTCTCTGCATGTTTTTGGTTGCGTCTGTTTTGTTCACTTACCTCCCATTGAACGTCACAAGCTTGTTGCCCAAGCTGTTAGGTGTGCTTTTCTTGGCTATAGTAACTCTCATAAAGGGTTTGTGTGTTATGATGCAGATGCTAACAAGCTTCGTATTTCTCGAAATGTGATTTTTTTTGAAAATCATTATTTCTTTCCATCTCGTACTAATCCTGTTTCTTCCTCTATTTCGCTTCCTCCTTTTGATAATGTGTCTAGTACTCCTACTCATTTTCAGCCAGGTCTTGTGTATCAGCGACGTCGCCCACTGCCTCTTCCTTCCTCTGAACCGCCACTTGATCCTGTCTTGCATGAGCCTCGCCGGTCTACTAGGGTTTCCCGGCCTCCGAATTGGTATGGGTTTTCTTCTTTCGCTCTTCAGGCTACTCTTGATACTACTTCTGTGCCTAAGTCTTATTCTCAGGCTTCTACTCAAGAGTGTTGGCACCAAGCTATGCAGGACGAACTTCAGGCTGTTTAAGACAATCACACTTGGGACATCGTCACTTGTCCTGCTGGAGTTAAGTCTATTGGGTGCAAATGGGTATACACCATCAAGCTACGTGCTGATGGCTCTATCGAAAGACATAAAGTTCGTCTGGTGGCACTCGGGAATCGGTAGGAGTATGGGCTTGATTATGAGGAAACATTCACTCCCGTGGCCAAAATGACTACTGTTCGCATTGTTATGGCTCTTGCTGTTTCGAAAGGATGGTCGCTTCGCCAGATGGATGTGAAGATTGCGTTTTTACATGGTGATCTAAAGGAAGCAATATTTATGTCTCCTCCTCCTGGCTTGTTTCCTCCCTCTTCTGTTGAGGTTTGTCGCTTGAAGCGGTCTTTATATGGTTTGAAGCAGGCACCGTGGGCATGGTTTGAGAAGTTTCGTACTACTCTACTGGATTTCACTTTTACTCAGAGTCAGTATGACTTCTCTCTCTTCTTTTGCAAGACTGCTATTGGGATCGTTATACTTCTTGTGTATGTCGATGATATTGTGATTACCGGATCTGATCTCTCGTTAATTGAGCAGCTCCAGCAGCACCTCAAATCTTCGTTTCATATGAAAGATCTTGGTCCACTGCAGTATTTTCTTGGACTTGAGGTCTAACATTGTCCAAATGGCATGCTCTTCCATCAGCATAAGTATACCCAAGAACTTCTTTCTTTAGCCGGTCTTCAAGACGGTAATTCGGTTTTTACACCTATGGAGGTCAATTTGAAGCTGCATCAGGCGGGTGGTGATTCCTTATCTGATCCCTCGATGTATCGGCAGCTGGTGGGCGGTTTGAATTATTTGACCATTACTCAACCTAATATCTCGTTTGTTGTTCAACATGTCAGTCAGTTTATGCATGCTCCTTGCCAGACACATTTGGCCGCTGTCCGTTGTCTTCTTCGATACCTCAAAGGGACATCTGGTCGCGGTTTGTTTTTCCCTTCAGGGAATTCTTTAAAGTTGGAGGGTTTTAGTGATGCCGACTGGGCTGGTTGTGTGGATACTCGTTGTTCTGTTACGGGTTGTTGTATGTTTCTTGGCGATGCCCTTATTTCTTGGAAGAGTAAGAAGGAGGCTCATGTCTCAAAGTCATCCACCGAGTCTGAATATTGGGCTATGTCGTCTGCCTGTTCTGAAATTGTATGGCTTCGAGGGTTGTTAGGCGAACTTAGTGTTCCACAGCTTAATCCTACTCCTCTTCATGCTGATAATACCGGTGCTATTTAGATTGTTGCCAATCCGGTTTTTCATGAGCGCACCAAACATATTGAAGTGGATTGTCATTCCATTCGTGAAGCCATTGCTCGCCATGAGATTACTCTTCCACACATTTCCACTGAACACCAAACTGCTGATGTCTTCACCAAGGCTCTCTCTCGTCCTCGCCATCAGTTCCTAATTGACAAATTGATGCTTCTTGATCGCCCAGCATCAATTTGAAGGGGGATGTTAGCAGAATTGACAGTTTCTATTCAGATTAGCTACTTACCGTGCATAGTCAGATGTAATGGCTGATTTTCAGCCTTGTAATTAGCCCGACAGTTTCTATTCAGATCAGCTACTTACTGTGCATAGTCAAATGTAATGGCTGATTTTCAGCCTTGTAATTAGCCCAACAGTTTCTATATAAAGGAAGGAACTCTCGCAAGGAAGATATTCAAAACAAAACCTTATTTTGACAATCACATTCTCAGGAAGTAATAGGATAAAGAAACAAAAACCCATGATCCAAAAGCATAGTCTTCATGTGCTCATGCAACAGATAAGCATTATTGCAGCCAATCCACGGATCAGAGCTCACCCGGAGTATTCTACCATTTCCTATCCTCCACGCCAACCAATCAGCTATAATGTCAAAGGTCTTAAGGGAAGCTCTCCACATGGAAGAGATATTTCTAGTGCACAAATTAAGCTGATGAAACCACTCTTCAATAGAAAGAGGAAAAATATACTTTCGATACACAACCTTTATCCAAAGGCTATCGCATTTTAAAATCCTCTACATGCACTTTGTTGAAAGGGACTTCACAAACCAAAAGGATGCTTAAAACCCCATCCCCATCTCCGTAGACAAAGTAAGCTTTTGCCAAGCAATCCAGAGATAAGACTTTTCTTTCTTGCTGCCATTCCATAGAAAGTTGAAACAAAATTTTATGATACGATTCATGATATTTCTTGTCACAAAAGCCATGGAAACGGAAAACATTGGGATAGCCTCAATAACATATTTTAGAAGGATCATTCTTCTACCTTCAGATAACCATAAGTTACACCATAAATGAATCCTTTTTTCAACCTTTCACACCAACCATTCCTAATCCTTCAAACCATAATCATTCCACTTGATAACAAAACCAAGATATTTAATTCGTTTATGAAAATCCATAACTTGGAAATCGAACTACGAAATAACCCATTGGACCCTCTCCTCCTCTAACTTCATGCAAGAAACAGAAGATTTGGCATTGTTAATTGTCACACAGTAGCCTTAGAAAAGGAATCACGCAGGCCTTTTACCTTTCTGATGTCACGGCTGGACCCATCACAAAAGAAACAGAAGATTTGGCATTGTTAATTGTCACACAGTAGCCTTAGAAAAGGAATCAAGCAGGCCTTTTACCTTTCTGATGTCACCTCACAAAAAAAAGTAAAATGTCATCCACAAAGAACAGGTGGCTGGACCCATCACAAAAAAAAAATGTCATCCACAAAGAACAGGGGAGTGATACCGTTGTTACCACCAATCTTAATACCTTTAAGCTCGCTAGATAACCTTGCTTTCTAGAGAGCTCTATTAAAACCCTGGAAAACCAAAATGAATAATAAAGGTGACAAGGAACATCCTTCTCGGAGCCGAGAAGCAACTGCGTTAACCAACACAACGAAAGAAACCGATTGTACACAAGACATGATCCAGTTCACAGTACACAACTGAAAACTAGTATGAAGATGAACCAAACGCAGATACATCCAATTTGCTTGATCATACTCTTTCCAAATCAACCTTGATAATCACAGCTTGCTTATTTTTAACTTTGGTCGAATGAAGGACTTCTTGAGCCGTCCCGGTAGCATCATGAATTCATCTTCCCTCCAAGAAGGTGAATTGTTCCTGCAAGACCCCCTCATAGAGAATACCGCAAATCCTTCTGGTTATGACCTTAGCCGTTAGCTTATAGATGCAGTCACACAAAGAAATAGGTCTAAAATCCTCAAAAGATTGACCATTATCTTTTTTTAGGAATTAAGGCAATGAATGTAGAATTGGAAACAACCAGAATTCTACCTTTGATCCGAGATTCTTCAATAACTGTCAGAATATCATGTTCGAATAAATCCATGAAACCTTTAAAAAATTTGATAGGCTAACCATCTTGCCCAGGACTTTTATCCGCTTGCATTGAGCTATAGGACTTTTATCCGCTTGCATTGGGCTAATTGTATCCTTTAATTCATTCGCAGAGACCAGACGTTGAAGATCATGATTCTGCTCATCATTCACTAGCGTTGGAAAAGTAGCACAGAGGCTCATCATATGTAGGATATTAGCTTCGTGATCCTCCTTGTAAACCTTGCTAAAGTGCCTCGCACCAATATTGACCAAATTCTCGTGTCTAGACACGTCATTACCTTTCTCGTCGTGAAGTTTCCAAATGTAATTATAGGTTTGTTGATGTTGAATGTGATTATGGAAAGTTGTCATCCCCTTTCTGTAACCACAATGCTCTGCTCTTTAACCTCGCAGACACATCTTCCTCCATAAGATAAACCCTTATTTTAGCTTCCATCTCCAAGATATCCTTTTTTTATCCTCATATGAGAAAACCCTAGGGAATTTCTCATAAAAATCCTCTAGAGAAGCTTCAATTCTCTTGATCTCCGCATTCTTAGCTTTAATCTTTCTAGTGATCCATGGAATACCCACCTCCTTCATCTTCTTTAGGTTATTATTAAACTAGATACCAACCGAAGTGTTGGGGCCTGGAAATTCGCAGGCGGCAACAGTAAGGGATTCTCCCCAATCAACGTTCCCAACTAGCCCGTTGACTGTTTGGAATAGGGAATCCGTCCGGTTTGCGGTCCGGCTACCGTAGGTCAAGAAACAAAACAAAGGCTTTACCGGTTGCGGCCCGGCCCACCGAATTTTTTGTATTTTGACTTTAAGAAATGAGATGCAAGTGCCTAACTAAATGCAGAGAGATCAAGATGCAGGGAGCGGTCACAATGTGATGCGCAGGTTCTTACCTCTCGTCTTATGCTCGCAAGCAACCAGATCAGATACAATAAGAGATAAACTAACTATCTAATCTATCCCTAGGGAGCAAGGTTATCATTCTGGGTGAGCAATACATCTAGCACATGCATTATGAAGAATCACAGATAGCTGATATTTCTTTCAAGACACATGAACACTTACATATATTTAAATAACCAGATAGCTGATCATTTTATAACAACAATAATTGCTCACAGTGAAATCAATATCCCAGAAACTACTGAAGAACATTCAACAAGAACATAGGTTCAAAACATCAAATACTCTTACAGTAAATGAAACAAAGCTGAAAACGAAATAGTTCCTCTTCAACATTATTCCTGGCGTTGCATTGATACATTCCACTTTTTACTCTCTCCAACAGGCAAAAATTGCAGTTTCCTTTGCAAAACGAAGTAGTTCCTCTTACAAGCAAACATTTACAAAATTTTCCAGGGGAAAAAGCCCTTTCTTCTTCCCACTTTCAAATATTTAAACTACAACTACTGAGTGCTTCGTTTTCCTCCCCAGACGCGTGGTCTTTCAGTTTCTTCAACGCTTCATATTCCGATCTTTTGTCAGTATGTGATCATGAAACACTTGGTAACTGATCCGTTTCTGGGATCATGCCTTTATAGCTCCGGACTTCGTTCTCCATTTGCCTCGTTTCAGTCATACCTCCGCCAAACGGGTTAGTCTTTCTTCTTATCGTGGTGGATTGACCGGTCTCCTTGAAACTGCCTGCAGTCAATTCACGAGCATGGTTCAACAACAAATATTATCAATTAACCACCATCTTACAAGGAAAAGGCCGGGTGCACCACATACGGGCCTGGTAAAATATCCTATGGTCACCGGCGGGGAAAAAAATCAAGTCGGCAGTCAGAAGGAAGGGAGCTCGGGGGCCAGGAGGATCTGCCAGCCGCAACGTCGGGCGAGGCTTAAGTCGCAGCCAAGCGAAACGCGGGCGGGATATGCCATAAATCGGACGTCGGACGGTTTTTTGTTTCGGAAACCAGAAGACTCTAGGAGCCGCAAAGGCGGAGGAGGAGGGTTAGAGGATATGCGGAGCGGACGGGAAAACTTAGTCGAATGTCGGAAGACACTCAGATCGGGAGCAAAAAAGATCTCCCAGCCGCAACGGCGGATGAGTAGAGGTTACGGACAAGCGATCGAAGGCTAAAATGAAACGGGTGTCGGATGGGTTCAGACTTTGGACGGAGAAAAGGTCTTGGAGCCGCAACGGCGGAGAGGCTGAGACTTTGCAGCTTCCGATTCAACAGCAAAAAGAGGCCCGACTACAGGAAAACTCAAGGATTTGAACAGCGTTAACAACCAAAGTCGCTTTCTTCGCAAAGGCTGCCCTGAAGAACAAAATTTTACTTCTTCATGGCCAGAAATCCACGACTTAACCGAAACTAAACATGGCCTAAATAAACCTGCTGACATCCAATCTTCAAAGTAAAACGAAAAAAAGATATGCCCGAGAGGCTCAAGCATTTAACGATCCCACCAAGCAAAAATGATGAGGAGGGGCCTAGAATTTAAATAAATTTGGGGGGAACAGTTGCGGCAGCAACACGAAGATAGTATGAAATCATCGTAACACACCAAAGCCTTTTGGATCAACTCCCTGAAATCAGAATTTTGCAACCACATAGAGTCAAATTTGAACGGGCTAGGTGGCCTAGTAGTCCCTTGCTGCAAATCCAAAAAAAAAAACTCAGATGACGATCTGAATCACCACCTTCACCGATCCACTGGAAGACACAGGAAGTGCTACTGAGCTTCCCTGGTTAATTAGAAATCTATCGATTTTTTTGGCTATGTAAGCATCCCTAGATCTCTTATTCTTCCAAGAAGGCCGCATTTGTAACGAGGGAATATCATAAAGAGAAGAATCAACTATCTTTCTAATGAAATAGTTTAAAAGCGGATCCCTTTGAGCTTAAGTTTCCCATATCTCAGAAACACCAAAGGAGAAATTAAAATCCCCTCCTAACACAACTCTTTCCATAGATAGAAAAGCTACACTAAACAACCTATCCCAATACTCCATACGATGATGGTGAGGACATGCATGCTAATAAAAGAGAAAGCAAAGTCGAGCTCCCTAGAAAAGAGAATCGCTCCCAAGCCAGATTGAAAACCCCAACTGTTAACACCTAGGAAATGATTCGTCACCCAACCGATAATTAAGCCACTCGATCTACCCTCAACACCCCAACAAATAAAATCCCGTCCAGGAAGAAGCCTTCCGAGGTAATCAAGAATAAGGTCCCCAGTTGCAAGAGTCTCTTGGAGAAAAAGCATAGACGATCTACTGGCAAAAATCAATCTCTTAAGGGCTAATTTCTTCGAGGGAAACCCTAGCCCTCTGTAATTGAGGGAGATCGCCAGCATTAAGATAACCCCAAACTAGGTCTTCATGCTCTAAGAGGCCTCTTCAACGTCATTTGCCTCCTCGCACAAACATCATGAACAACCTGCTCCCTTGCCAAATTCAAGATGGAATTCCTTCCTCTCAATCTAGGAGAAGTCTAAGCGCAACATCCCAAACCATGCTTACAACCACCCTTATTGCTAGCTAGAGATCTCAAGTTATAACCATATTGAGTCCTTTTGCCCCCACGAGAGATAACATTCAGGGATGCAGATTCCTCACAAGATACCGCTTCAAGAGAAACATTCCCCCAAACTTCCATAGCATTTGATGCATCAACATGACCACCCACTTCCCTCATCGAAACAAGACTAGAACTGCCCACCCTGTTCGAGGGCCTAGGAGGAACAACAGGGGTCCCCACATTCGTAGACACGACCATATTACAGTCGGACCATTGGGGAGAAGATGCAAATACTTAAGTTCAAAGGGGAAACTCCATATCCCCAATCACCCCTCAGATAAAAGAACAGACTTCGCAAGATCCGACTTCACCCTAAAGGGGCAGGTAGCTTCCCAAAAACATGCCAAGGGCTTCTCGACTAGGGAGGGGCAGACAAAGACGTCCTGATACCAATACTCTTCAAAGAAGCCCATGAGTCCTTCTAAAACCACAACAACAGCTTTTTCAGACCCAAATGGCAAGGTCCCATATCAATAGAATAATCTCCACCACTAGAAAGCATAGAATCCATATACTCCAAACCCCTATTCCCCATATAGAATTACCATAAGAGCAAGGCAGGTGAAATGAGGACATAAAAAGGGGGACATAAGTTTACCAGGAAAATGCTCCATAGATTGAAAAGAACTTTGCACTAGGGTAGAGGTCCCATTACCATCATCGTCCTTGAAAGAAATGAAGGAATGTAACAAAGTCCTCATGGAAACCCTATCAAGAATACCTTTCCCCGAAACATCGAAAACATTAGAGTGGTCGTGCACCTGACCCCTTCATGCTCGACCCATGCAAGCCTTCTTTCTTCGCACTATCAGAAATGTCCTGACAACAAAACAATGAACTATTCTTCTCTCCAATATCGACCTCCGAAGACCCTGGGAAAGACCTTGAATGACCGGGCTCAAACCCTCATCAAATACCACATCTGATGTAGGCTTCCTTCACCGCGCCATGTCTTTTTTTCACACAAAAAAATCAATTTTATATATAAGAAATGTTGTCTTACAAACAAAATTTCCAGCTATCCAGAAAATTCAGTTCTCCACATTTGTCCATAGTTCCAGAATCAATCAGGACTACAATCACACAACCATAATTTTACGTAGCAAAACATAAATCCAGGACTACAATCACACAACCATAATTTTACGCAGCAAAACATAAATCCTACTCTGTACAAACAGAGTCAAGGAACAAGAACGTAACTACACAATACTTAGAAAACCATGCTCTATTCGGGATCCATCCTGAACTAGATCCCAATCGATGGCTTCCATTCCATCCCCGATGGTTTGCTTAGATAATAGATCTATGTCAATGTTCAGCTCACGGTAAATATGATTAAAAGAAATCTGCTGAAAACATTTTATGAGATCTTTTACCCAGATGATCCAGTGATGAAGCTCGATAGTGTGAAGGGTATGAACATCCTTTGCCCAATCCACAATCACTTTCGAGTCCCCGAATATCGTGATGGATAATAGGTCCTTCTCTTGAGTAAAAAACAACAAGCCCTGGAGTGCTAAGAGCTCCGCCTTAGTATTCGATCCAATGCCAATGCCCAACTTAAGCCTGTAAGAGAGATGATGGCTCAATCTGATCACCATCCCTGCCCCACAAATCCCACCCTGCTCTGCGCCATCAAAAAAGCCAGCAATACACTGCTGATCAACCGTTGGAAATATAATACTCCTGCTAGACTCCTTATGAGCCATAGATCCATAGGAATGAAGCCAGCCAATAGCCTTCATTCCAGCCAAATATGGATCTGCGACCATTCTGGAAAATAACCATATTTCGAGCCCTCCATACAGTCCAAAGAATGGCCAACATAACATCCATTGGAAGAGAAGATTCCTTTAAGAAACAACAAATATTATCATTCATATAGGATTTGTCCCATCTTAGTGAAACAGAGAAAGGGTTGCATATGAACTCCCACACATCCTGGAAAAAACCGCAGCTTCCGAAGACATGGTCCACTGTTTCAAGATTTAACAAACAAAAACAACACCTCCTCGGCCCCAAGATCCCACGCTTCTGAAGAGAGTCCCACATCAGGATCTTTTGATGGATGCAGAGCCATCCAAAACACTTGATTTTCAAAGGTAAGAATCCAAGCCATAACCTGTTAAAGTGAGCCTCTTTCGGAACAAAAGAATGCAAATTAGCAAGAAAATGATATACCAGATTCGCCGTGACATAGCTAGTGGACTTGTTATAGCCCCACACTAGTTTGTCGCAGTCCTCATTCAAGGAAATACCAACAACAATCAGAGACTTTGTAAAGACTGTCCATTCCTTTGCCAAGTCCCCGCAAAGGTTAAGGTCTCTGGCATTAAGCCATTGCGATCTTCAGTCTTCCTTAATAGAGATGATGTGTGAAAGATCGTAAATCTTCCTCACGTGGAGATGGCGAATCAATGGAACAGAGAGAGAAAAAACCTCCCATCCCCACAAACGGGTCAATCCCCACAAAAATTTGAGTGCCCCTCCCAACCAGCCAGCTGAGATTATAATTAATGATTGGCAATGTATCCACCAGGCTACGCCAAAACATCGAGCACTTAACAGGCTGCGTATGTCTAGATCTTAACGATGTGACGGCAAGAAGCCTCCGAAGATATTTGCATATGATAATCTTGCCCCATAACCCTTCATTATGAATAGTACGCCAAAAGCTCTTGGCGCATAAAGATTTATTAAAGTTCCCCAAATGTTTAATGCCCCAGCCACCAAAAACTAGCGGCCTAGACAAGTCATCCCAGCCTGCCAAATGGAACTTAGGTTCCATCAATTTTCCATGCCATAAGAAGTTGAAAATGATCCTTTTGATGGAAGAAATGACTCCTACCGGTATGCGAAGCAACCAGAACCTGTGCACCAACACACTTTGAAGAACCGAGGTAGTCAGTAATAGCCTCCCACCTAGAGAAAGCCACCGAGAGGTCCAACCGTCTATCTTTCTATGAAACTTTGTCACAAGCCACTTTCAGTCTTTCTTCCTATACCTATTAGGCTTTAAAGTTTAGATAACAACCTAAATAAATCATTCCTTCTTCAATGGACGCCACCTGGTAAGGGAATAGATCCACAATCTGGTCAACCAACAGCTCGTTAGTGCAATCATGCCTAAAGTAAGACTTGTGACTGCTAACAAATAAACTAGACGCTAAGCAAAATAAATTTAGCAACTCTTTGATAAGACTCCACTCAGCCATAGAACCCCTGCCAAGAATAATAACATCGTCCACGAACATAATAAGATTTCGAAACAGTCCATTCAAGACCTTCACTCCCTGAATGAGACCTTCCTCTTTTGCTTTTAAAAACATACGACTGAGCCCTTCAATGGATAAATGAACGGGTAAGGCGACAAGGGGCAACCCCGTCTCACCCCACGACCGCTTTTGAAAAATTGGGCTAGAGAACCGTTAACTAAAATTACAAAACTCGCAGAGGACACACAAGACATGATCCAACGAGTAATTTCAAAGGACAAACCAACCTGTAAGAGAATAAGGTGGAGAAAATCCCAGCCCAGCCTGTCATAAGCCTTTTCTAGATCAAGCTTAAGGATAAAATCACTCCGTTTTTTCATCTTTATCGAATACATGCTTTCTTCGACAATGCCCATGGCATCCAAAATTTGTTGACCAAAGAGAAAACCAAATTGTTCTGCTGAAATAGCCTTACTTAAAACAGGCTTCAAACGGTGCGTAATGATCTTCAAAATTAGTTTGTACAGTAAATTGCATAAAGCAATGGGGTGATATTCATTAAATCCAGAGGGCTTATCAACCTTAGGTATAAGAGCAACAAAAGTTTTATTAATCGACTCCAGGATAATACCTGAACGCCTCGAGTCCTCCACAGCCTCCGTCACTTTGGCCCCCAGAAGATCAAAGAAATGAATGAAAAAGTCTACAGTCCACCCGTTTGGCCCCGAGCTTTTATCCCTTTTAAAACCTTTCAAGGTTTTCAACACCACAACTTCAGAAATCGTCCCTGCAATAGAGTCACAGTCACCTTGCTCGAAAAACCGGGGAAATTTTTTTATTACTTAAAAGTTGTTTAGTAACACACAGGCCAACCTGCTCAGCATAGGAATTCTGAAAATACTTTCTCGTCGCCCGCTGTATAGAGACATTGTCAAGAACCACATTGCCATCCTCCCCCTTGGCTTCCCAGATTGCATTAGACATGCGTCTTTTATTTGTATGATTGTGAAAATACTTTGTATTGGAGTCTCTAGCCTTAAGTCAAATCGCAGGGACTTTTTTGACAAAGAGTTTCTTCCTTATGTAGCAGGATTTTGTGCCAGGCAACTTCCAACTCTATCATGGCCTGTTTCCGAGTACTAGAGAAGAAATCCCCATCATCGACCGTTGATAACACCTGGATCTTAGCCTCAATACAGTCCAGGTCACCATTAAGAGCTTTTTTCTTTATACGTTCCCAATCAATAATCACAAGTCACAAGTTGTTCATAATCCATAGAAAACTATCCATTGGGTTCAAGTGCTCAGGAGCATGCCCTACCATCAACCCCCATTGCTCACAGATCATCACGTTGAAGTCCTCATCTTTCAACCAAGAAGGATTAAATTTAAACGGGTAATATTGAAAAGAAGCATCAAAATCCAACTGAAGGAGGACAACCTTGTGATCTGAGAACCCAGTAGCCAAAGACCAAGACCTGTATTCCACAATAACCTCACAGAGACCTTCAGCCATTAGAAACATGTCGAAGCATTTTGCTATCCCCCCACCACCAACTTGACCATTCGATTAAGTGGGCGCGAGGACTGCCGGAACTATATCATTTAATTGAACATCATCAAAAAGATTAATAAAGTAATCAGCAAGGATGTCCACAGACCGACCAGCTCCCCAAACTTCGCTAGGGGAAAGAGTGAGATTAAGGTCCCCTGCTAGAATTAAGTTATGAAAATGCAGACATCCCAATAAAAGCAGACGATCCCATAATCTCCTATGATCCCTACATGGAGCATAGATATTTAGTATATTGATCTGCTGGTCAAAACCCTTACAGTGGCTCGAGAGGAGGATACTTGCACAGGTAAACAAATGTTTCATATTAGCAATCTGAGGATTCCAAGCCACCAAGGTACCTTCAGAAAGCCCATCAGAATCTAATGTAGACACTCTCCACCCCGGTTTGATCCTCAGAAAGAACTCACACGCAAAATTTGCCTCAACCATCGTTTCTTGTAGTAATACAATATCCACATGCTGACTGTCAATGAGCCTTTTCAACGCAGCTCTTTTGAGTCCGCTACATAACCCTCTCACATTTAGAGACGAGCAAATCATGGGGAACCATCAACCAGGGCCAAGTCTCTAAGAGCCCGAATAGAGGAATAGTCAACAACAGAGGTCAAGGGGAAACCCCAGTCAACAACAGAGGTCAAGGGGAAACCCCTCTCTAACAGAGGAATAATCGTAGGATTACCTCCTGAAGCCGCCCGAATACTGTCTTTAACAAACTTACAACTTTCACGACCTTTCTTAGGCCCTCTGCACTTGCGAACCGACACATTAGTTTCCCTAATGGAAGAAATACGCAATACATTAGGGCTCACCGAACCATCCGCAGAAAAGGTAGGAATAGGTTCACAAGAGGTCAGAGACTGAGATAGACATAAAATAGGAGCTTCTACAATCTCAAAGTTCAAGGAGGGATCAAACAAAGGAGACGAGGAGATACAAATATCAAGAGGACTTTCTAAAGATCTATTCAAAGGAGGAAAATCACTGTCGGTAAGGGAGGAGGCTCGAGAGAAACCACTGTCGATAAAGAGAGGAGGCTCGGGAGAAACCACTGTCGATTGGAAGGGAGCAACATTAGGCGGCCACGAGCTTAAAAAAGTGTCATGGTCAGTTACGAAGGGGCCAATAGATGTCTCTCCATCCAGGTCTTCCCGAACATTCATCACCCGAGAGGGGAAGAAATCCCCCCCCCCCCCCCACCATCTCACTGGGATCATAACCCTCCCTGGGAACATCCTTCTCCAACACCACCAGCGATTCTAAAATGTCCACAGCTAAAGTAAAATTAAGAGTGGCACAGACTCAACAAATTTACCTACAAAAGCGATGGCATGTGCAGTGGTAGAGGGAAGCTGAGGTCCCTCTCCATTCCAAGAGCATCAGCCGCCTCAACCATACTGTCGCAAGGTCTAGCTACAACGCTTGGACATAAGGCTTTCGAATGACCCGTGGCCCGACAACTATGGCACTTGAAAGGTAAGTGCTAGTAATCCAAAGTTTGAATGAATAATCCGCTGTCCCAGAAGACTTTGACCTCTGCTGATAGACCCTCTTCTACATTCATCTCCACTAACACCTTGGGGGAGACCCTCTCAAACTCCAATAACTGGCCATCTTCCATAAGAATGAAGCGGGCGAGCGCATTCGTGATCCCCATAAAACCTTTCAGGTTCCAACAATGCACTGGAAAATCCAGCAGGATAACCCATAAATGTTTCTTAGCCAACTTTTCAAGTCGGGGATCAAACCCAACATGCTAACGCCCTAACACCAACGAACCTTGTCCAATGACCCAAAATTGGCTTTCAATAATCGTTCTGTCCTCTTCTGATAAGAATTGGAAAATAATCCATCGGTTTGCCACCAGGATAACCCTCGAGATAGATTTAATGAGAGGTTTCCATACAACCCGTATCCAGTCCAGTATTTTGGTCCGTCCTAGTCTGATATATTCGAAACGGCCCACCAGAGCTCTCTTTGACAAAGCCTCCACCAAGTCCATTGTCACATCCCTTCCAAGAACACAAATAGGACGTGAGCCTTTGACATTTTCGAAGCTGATTCGGGTCGGCTTCCCAACCCCCGGGGTTCTGGCTCCCTTGTGCAGCTTCTGGTTAGAAACCCCTTGTGACCTAGGGTAATGAAAACCACCTTCACCCGACAAGCCCCCAGGAACTCGACCCTCCTGACTCGGCTTGTCATCTCCAGATGGCACAGAAGACAAAAAGGAAACCTTCACCCGAGGGTTAGTACGTACCCCCTCCCATCCTTAAGTGAAGGCAGTTTCGAAAACCCCACCTGCCCCCAGAAAAACCAGGAACACACACCCAACCAAAATACAAACCTGCCAACACCACAAACACACAACTGCCCCCTCCAGAAGACGCTAACCCAGAAACGACACTTACCGACAAGGGCAAGGGCAGAAAACAAACCCCCAGCCAGCCTCTCGTCCACCAAAATCTATCCAAAAGCCCACCACCCAGGCACCAACACCAGAAAATCCGGCTCCACCGGGGTCCTCACAGCCAGACAAAAACCCAAAATCCTACACCAAACTCCGCTCTGTCAAAAAACTTGCAGACACTCCAGGAACTAGGATTTTCCTTTGTTCGAGCCATTTCAATCCTCGTCGATCGTCAAATAAAAGTTTCGTTTCTACGGTTTACGACAGAGGTATCTTTTATCCAATTCGGGGTCAATAACTAAATTTGTTCCATAGACAACTCGATTAAAAAGTAAAATTAATTGTCCGCCGAGCCATGTTGCCCTTTGTTAACATGGCATGGATATAAATTACATCTGTGCACACTTAAAGGGGATACCAATATAATCCAGAGGTTGTATCCAAGTTTTCTCTCGCCTTGTAATAGCTATATTCTCCGGGAATCCGTCTCTAAGGTCGAGCTCGACCAGGATTTTCGCCACAGGTGACAGAATAAACACCCGAGACAACAAAACCATAGTCTGCTTTCAGGATTGCTCCCAACGAGTCCTCAATGATGGACACTTTGCTGAATTTACAATCGACCCTTTTATTTTTTACAAGTATCTCCTCGATCGCTAAAAATAAATTGTACTTCATTATACAAAAATAGCGACCAAGAAAATAAGAGCCCTAATTCGTCTTCAAACTCCTTTCAATTTCAGAATGTCAAAAACAACACAAATGAAGTTCAAACTAAGGTAATATGAAGTGAAACGAAAATCTTCCACTACCAACGGTGGAAGTATCGGCAGGAGAAGTGATACTGCGCGGACGATGGGGAAAGCGGTCTATGTCGCTGGCAAACGCACTCCAGGACACGGTCCGGAGGGTCTCTGGCCTTCAACGCGCAGCTTATCTGTTTCATGCAAAGGGATTCTTAATTTCTTTCTCGTCCAGAGATAAGTCTAACAGCCATACCGTCGATCATACTCAACCCGCTGCAAATCTTGTGCAGAGGACGGGCGATTCAGCTTCAAATTTACGGCGCAAGGTGACTCCTGAGAGGAAGGGGACCCCCGAGAGAATGGGGACCCCTGAGAGGAAGGGGATACCCCGTAGACAGAGAACTGAATTTGAAAATGCAAGGCCTGTTGATAATTTACACTAAAAAGCGGATCAACATCGTTGGGCAGGCAAATGCAGTGCAAAGGTAATTGGAAATGCACTGACCAGGAGCGTGGATCTTACAGATAGACCAAGTAGGGTGGCCAGTCTTTTAATGCTGCATTCATCAAATCTGTTTTCAAAATGCTTCTGAAAATCTTCTTGGTTAAAACGTTTTCTTCACTGTGTATTCCGAATAATCCTCTGCTGTACTGTTCAGTCATATAATCTATTATCAAAATGCTTCAGATGAAAAATCTGGCATTCTTCTTGGTTGAGTTGTGTTTGCTTCATTACATAATGATCAAATACAGTCCATCAAAGCTTGCTGCTTCTGCTGTCTACACTGCTCTATGCATTTTGAAGAAGGATTCATGTTGGAGTTGAAAACTTACCCTTTTCACAGGCTACTCTGAAGCAGACCTCAAGTAAGTTTTCCAGCTTATAAGGTATCCTGCTTTTATGGAGTTTGTCCTTTTAAAGATTCTGTAGACAGCTTAGAGCATTTCAACAATTATAGGCAGGCAATCTGTAGATTATAATACCCAAACATAGTTGATCAGCTACTGTCAATACATTGTGCATTGATCTGCTATATGTTGGCACTAATCTACTCACATTCTGTCTATCTAATACAGGCTATAGTAAAGATTGACTAATGTGCACATCGAACTGTCTGGGGTGTGTGCACATTTAGTTAACTCTGTACATATTGAGATAATAACATTTATTTGACTTGTTCCAGAGAATGTGCACATTAGATGGTCAACATCCACCTGAATTCAAGAGGAAATGAGCCGAGAGCTGTTCATAAGAAGTATTCAGTTCCAGTTTTTTGCTGTGTTGCTTTCCTAGGCACTGCCAACTTATTTGCTGAAGACAGTCGCAGCTCCAGCAGCTATATTGAGATTTCCATAGGTGATAACATAGATTTACGTACACAAGAAAATGGAATAAAAACACCTAGCCAACAGAAAGCAAGGAAACCCAGAACACAATCATTGACTGCAATGCTAGCAATGCAAAGCGAGGTTTATCTTAAAACTTAAGTCGTATTAGTTCACTGATCTTGTCTAGAACTGGTTCAAATACAAACAGAAACAAACCTGTTGAAGATTGTGTAACTTCGGAAGATATTCTTGTATTATTATTGTACTTTTACTGTATTATTGTTATACCTCCTTCGGGGGATGTTCTTCATGTATTTGGTCATGTAAAAATCCTTGAAAGAATTAATGTAAACCTTCCGTTGTAATTCAGGTCAACCAGAAGCAGTCATTATATAAATGTTATTTTGTGTCTTCCTAGAAGTCAGCCCAGTTAAAGAAAGAGAAGTCGGCCTAGTTAGGTAGAAAGGTCACTCACTTATGAATATAAATAGGAGAGGCGCTCCCCTCATTTGGACACACACCACACTCAAGCAAGTGCGCAAGAGAGAGAAGATGTTCGCTAGGAAGAAGAAGAAGCTGCTATATCTTTTGGGGTTATATTATCTTGGTTTGGCATTGTTCTTGTTGATGGAATCTATACTGAAGAAGTTGTTGGGTTTTCTTCCTTGTGGTTTCCTAGATGAAAATCTTTGTGTCTATTGTGTTACTATGCTTGGCTTTCTTTCAGTGATCCTGTTGCATATGATTATGATGTTATAATGCACATCATTTGAAGATCTAACATAATCATGTTGAAATTCTAATATGGTATCAAAGCCATCCTGAAAGAAGACTTTGTGCAGCGGTGACTAATGGAAGTTGGAAACTAGGGCATCAAAGTTTGGTCATTTCCATCCATAGATTTATCTTGAAAGATATGATTTGGTAACTACCTCAATAGGGCACATCTTTCTGTGGAAACATATCTCCATTTTGAGATTTTTCAGTTTTGCCCTAATTTCTACTGGAACTGGAAAAATAGGGTTTCCTATTCCGGGCACTTCCCTCCACATATCAACTTGAAAAGGAGGACAATTCAACTCGCCCTAGAAGGGCACGTTTTCCTGTGGTGGCAGATTCCAGTTTTCTGGATTTTCAATTTTTGACTTAACACTACTGTTGAGGGAAAACTAGGGTATCACATTTTTTGCAGTTTTGTCCATAGATTTGGAAAAATGACTACATTGCTCAACTTGCCTTGAGGAGGCACATTTCTCTCTCCAATCAGTTTTGCAAGATACCAAAGTTGAAAACTTAGGGTTTCTCTGTCAAACCCTAGGTCAACCAGAAGCAATTTTCCAAAAAGGCATTAAAGCAAGCATTTGGTTTAAGCACTCTAATTGGTAAGCAGGAAGCACTAATATCTCTATGTCCATTTGAGCTTCTCATTCTATCAAGATGACAAACAATACCAAGCTTGAGGAAAAGCTTGAAGGAGCTGAGAACTTTCGGGCATGGAAGTTCAGAGTACTTCTCATACTAGAAGAACATGACTTGGAAAACTATGTCAAAGGAGAAGTTGCAGAGCCAAAGGGAGATGAAGACAAAGCTAAGCACAAGAAGAACTTAGTCAAAGCCAAGAGAATTATTGCCGATTCCATAAAAAATCACTTGATTCCACATGTATCCTCCTTGAAGACTCCCAAGGAGATGTTTGATGCTTTGACCAACTTATATGAAGGAAAGAACATCAATAGGACGGCGACTGTGAGGACTCAACTCAAGAATGTGAAAGTGCAAATTTAGAGATCATTCAATCTCACTTTACAAAGGTCTCCCAGATCAAGGAACAACTCGAAGCTATTGGAAATCAAATTGAAGAAGCTAGTTTGGAAAAGATGGGTGAAGATCATAACCAAGCGTTAGCTACACATACGAAGAAAAATAAGTTCAAGAAGGAAGAACACTCTCTCAAGAAGTCTGGAAAATTCAAGAAGTATCATCAAACTCACAAGTCCCAGAAAGATTACTCAACTATCAAATGCCACTCTTATCAGAAAATGGGACACAGTGCAAGGAATTGTCCCCATGCAAAAGATCAAGTCAAGAAAGGAAAGAATGAGAGGGATCATGATCATACCTCAGAAGACGATAAACATGTTCAAAAGAAGGCAAGAGGATATTGTTCAGATGAAGAAGAATATGTTGCAGGCTAAGTTGCCAGGAAACTTGGGTACGGGGACAGGGACGCCACTTTTTGAAACAGGGGACTTGGGTACGTCGGGGTACTATATATATATATATATATATATATATATGAAATAAAAAATTAAATAATTTTCGTTAGTATTCAATTTCAATAAGTAACATGCACATTGCTTCAAAGTTCATAAATCATTGATATAAAGTGGAAATTACATTTGAACCTTAAGTATAAACATGATATTAGATAATCATAAGACATAAACCAAGTGGAAATTCAAGTTACTGTTTGCATATTCATATCAATCATGATTCATCATTCATGATACATGTCCAATCACATTGTCATACACCAACAGGAAACAAGTCTACATCCAAAATTCAAAATGCAAAAAACATTGAACAATGAACAATGAATAACTTAACCACACAAACTGTAGCCTGTTTGAGCTTCAACTCTTGAGCATTCTGCATTATAAAGTCACCAGTTTTGAATACAGGATGTAAAAAAAGGATTATTGTTTCTGATTTATGCTTTTTAGATTTAAATTGCAAGACTGGCTCATGCCTTTCACATTTTAACTGTTTCTTTTGGTTGAAGTTGATTTGTCATTGTCATTTAATTGAATATGTGTATGTTTGTATTATGTAATACCCCAACGTGTTGGGATATCCTGTATTGTGAGCATCTGAAATTCGTTTTCTGGCATCAGTCATTAGTGGTTGAACTTTGATATCAATTTATAAGTAAAGGATTAAAAGTAAATATGCAAAAAATTAGAGACATTTGCTCTCTAATTATATTCTAAAAGATATTTCATGGAATGCTTTGTACATTGATGACATTTGGAAGTTTAGATTGTTTTATTTGGGATGCAACTGAGACACAATGGTCATGGTTGTATCATAGTTTGGCATCATTCATTAGTGGTTGAACTTTGACATCAATATACAAGGAAAAAATGTGCAAAAGATTAGAGAGAATTGCTCTCTAATCAAATTTAAAAATATTTTTGTAGCTTCTCCTCTCTTTGCTGTCACAGGCTTCGACTGAGGGCAAAGTGTGCGTTGGGAGAGTGGAAAGGCCCGCAGGGTGTTAAGAGGGTAGGGGGACCCATGCCCACCCCGCCCCTCTTCATAAAAGGAAAAAAAATATAAAAAAATATATAAGTTTTTTTAAAATTTTCACAAACAGAAGTTTCCTCGAAGTCCCCAAAATCAAGGGACGGGGTCCCCTGAAGTCCCCAAGTTTCTTGTTTTTTTTCAAAAGGTTTCCGGTACTCGGGGACTTCGATGGGGACTTCAGGGGATGTCTGTGAGGTCCCAGACCCGGTTTCCGAGACTTGGGGATGGTACCTGGGACGGGGACGTGAACCCAGCCCCTGGGGATGGGTACCCCTGCAACACAGGTTGCAGGTACTGTCACTCATGAAGAGTGATACTTTGTTTATCTCAAAGACTCATTCATTTGAGGATTCACCTCATAACGTGAAATTTGAAGATGAATTCCAATGAAAGGGGTAGAAGAATCTCCTACAAGTTGGACTCTAAAGAATTAGATGAAGAATTGTCCAAGCTTGAATAAAACTACAGAGATAGTTCCAAGAGGATTTAGTGCATCCATAAGACATGAGGACCGAGGTTGAAGGTTCAAATTCCAGAAGATCAGAAATTGAAGAAGATCAAGCTTTAGAACTGTTGGAATATATATTAAACCCACTGATAACTTAGGATAAAATAATTAATCATTATTTGATTAATTATTCACCCACTAGCTTAATTAGTTGGCATCCACTTGCACCTTAAAGTCAATACATGCCATTTATATCCCAGGGATGTTTTATTTTTGATTATGGGTTGATCTTGACCACCTTTTGACTATCCAGAATTAGTATACAACACTTTACAGCAGATTCTGCTTTATTCTGTTTTTCCTACTTTTCTGTGGATAAGGTAAAGCTAGTCAAACTAGGAAACTGGGTCCTTTTGTTTCCAACCCATCCTTCATGACTTTTCCTCCATTTTCTAGGATTAGCATGTTTTTTCCATCTCCTTGACAACTCACTCATGCTTTTGCCAAGTCGTGAGGACCTTGATAGATTTGGGAAGTGCTTTAAGCACCTATGGGGGTTTGCTATATTTTGGTAAGCCAACCTTTTTGAGCTTTATGAGTTGTCTCCATACAACTCGATTTTCCTATGAGGGGTGTACTATTTATGTACACTATTATTCATCATTATTCAATGGAAGGATACACACCAATATTCATCTCTTCATTCATGTGATTCGGTCTCTTTTCTTCTCTTTATTTTCCTGTGTAAGCTTATGAGAATTCTTAGTAGCAAGATCTATTTTCTGTGCTTCTTCTGAGCATCATTGCTCATAGCATTGATTTATTATTTCTACATGGTATCAGAGCTACAGAGAGCACAACCTTTTCCATCTTCTACATGGTATTAGAGCAACAAGGTTGATCAAGTTCTATAGAGTTGAGGAGCGCATCCAGTCTCCTATCCCTCTTTGAAGAAGAGCTTGTCTAACTTACAAGATTTTCTCCTAGTTTTGTTTTGCAGGTTGCAGAGAGTATCTCCTAGAGCATATCAACAACGTCTATATGGATTCAAAAGTTCCTCTACTATCTCCTTTCAACTATGCTGATTAGAAGCCAAAGATGAGCACATACTTGAAGAGGCAATGTCTCTTTGATGTCTCCATTGGTGCATTGAGTGAACCTGAGTCTTATGAAGAGAAGATTGATTGGCTTAATAATTGTGATAGAGCTTATGGAATTATGTGTTTGGGAATGTCTCCAAATATATATCATCTCATAGATTCTGTTGAGTATCCATTTGAGCTTTCGAAAAATTTGGACAAAGCTTTTGGTTTGCAGGAAATAGAAGATGAAGCATGGAGCGAACCCAACATCTCCTCTTGTTCTCTCTCTCAAGATTTCTTGGCCTCTACATTCTCTGATGAAGTTGATCATGATGAAGAAGATTCTCATACAGTTCATGTTACTGCTACTCTCCTTGATTCAAATGCTTCCTCCTTCAATGAAGAAGCAAATATTACCATCTTTTTCTGTGTCTCCTGAAGGTGATTTTTCTTCTTGTGATACTATTGATGAAAAAGAAGTAACATATGGAGCTGCTATTGATATTAATGATGATCCTATCACCCATTCATTGTTCTCTAAATCTCCTATCTTAAATTCTAAGATCTATGTGCCAGATCCTTCACGCTTTGTGCATACCTCTCTCATTGATGGTGCGCAACCCAGTGACTTCCAAGATGTTTGCTTAGCCAAATCAAGCCCTATTTGTGTCATACCACTTACCTTACTTGATCTCATGCGCTTCAACATCTCCTCCTTTGTTCTTGGCATCAATACTCAGAACCTCCTTGAAGATTGTGAACATCTCATTTTTTCCTCGTTTCTGTAAATTTTCCTTTAATATTCAACTAGGGCTAAACAATGCATGCAAAATATCAACTGATAACCACACATGAATATCTTTTACAGTATGCAGCGGAAGATAAAACTGAGAAATAAATCACAACATCACATCACAATATTGACACTATTATTTTGGGTATGGAAACCCCCGAAAAAACCCAAGATGGGAAAACCGGTGCAACAGTCAGATATAGATTTTATTATGAGAAAATATGGAACTTTTACAATCACTGCGAATTCACCCAATTTTGGCGAATGCAGTACCTGGCAGAATCACTGGGCAAATCCCAGCTAAACCTCAACACCCTCCTGTGTGAGTGTACGGCCCAGCTGTACGAAACTCGATGATCTTGCTGCTCGCTCCTCCGTCTTCTCGGCTAAATCCTCTGTCTGACTTTCTCTCCTTGTCTGTATCCTGTTTCTGTCGGAATACAAGTGTGTGTGTTCTCTCCACCAATTGATCTCTCTTTTATAACTTTAGGAAAAATGAAAAACCTTAATTTCACTTTCACTTTAACTAGTGGTAAAGCAAAAACCCTAATTTCACTTTCACTTTAACTAGTGGTTCACTAAAGTTAATTTAGATCACTTTAATTTATTTTCCAAAGTAAACTTAGGAAAAGTAAATTAAATACAACTGGTTTCCTAATTTAAGTCTTCTGCATGCAAGAACACATGCATGCAGGAAGACCTTCCTTGTTGCTACTAGTTTAACACTCCCTCTCAACGAGGAAGGGATTCGGTAGCAACCCCAACTTATCCCTGAACTTCACAAAACTCTGTCTGTAAAGTGCCTTGGCGAAAATGTCCGCCACCTGCTCATCTATTTGTATGTACTCCAACTGAATGGTTCCCCTCTGAACACAATCTCTCAAGAAGTGGTATCTGATGTCTATGTGTTTGCTCCGGTCATGGAACACTGGATTCTCAGATAGCCTGATGCCACTCTGATTGTCACAGTGAACTACTGTAGCCTCTAGCTCACACTCGAACAAGCCTGCAAGTAACTTCCTCAGCCACATACCCTCACAAGCAACCATGCTAGCTGCCATGTACTCAGCCTCTGTCGAGCTCAATGCTACTGATTTCTGCTTCCTGTTGAACCAAGAGACAACCCTTGATCCAATGCTAAAACAACAACCTGAAGTACTCTTTCGGTCCTCTACACATCCTACCCAGTCAACATCTGTGAAACCTGCTAACTGTACACTCCCCCTGCGCTCATAAACCAATCCATACTCCACTGTACCTCTGATGTAGCGAAGTATGTGCTTCGCAACCGTCCAATGCACTCTTCGAGGGTCCACCATGAACTGACTCAAAGATTTGACTGCAAAGCTGATGTCTGGTCAAGTGTTGACCAAATACATAAGCGATCCGATAAGCTGACAATACAAGGTAGGATCAAATCCGTCTGATCCTGATGCATCAATCTTCCTCCAGTTGGAAACTATAGGTATGGCCATAGGCTTGCAGTCCTCCATCCTGAATCTCTTCAGAATCTCTACCGCATACTTCCCCTGTCCGATGAAGAAGCATCCATCTCTCTGCCAAACCTCCAAGCCCAAAAAGTAATGCATTAGCCCAAGGTCTTTCATCTCAAACTCTACGGCAAAGTTGGATTTGCAGTCTCCAATCAGCCTCTCATCTCCTGTCAAAAAGAGATCATCCACATATAGGACCAATATGAGAGGCACCTCACCTATCAAGAAGTATAGGTTGTGGTCAGCCTCACTCCGCTGAAATCCCATCTCCCGTAGATAGCTATCAATCCTCGAATACCATGCTCGAGGTGCCTGCTTGAGCTTGTAAAGAGCTCGATGCAGTCTGCATACATGCGTCTCCCTGTTCTCCATATTAAACCCCTCTGGCTGCTCAATATACACCTCCTCCTCTATAACTCCGTTGAGGAAGGCAATCTTGACGTCCATCTGATGGACACGCCAACCCATCTCAGCTGCTAGTGAGATAATGGTCTGAATGGAAGAATACCTGGCAATAGGGGCGAAGGTCTCCTCATAATCAATACCCTCCTTCTGTGAAAACCCCTTTGCCACGAAGCGCGCCTTGTACTTCTCCACGCTTCCGTCTGCTGCATGCTTCACCTTGTAGATCCATCTGGATCCCACCACCTTTTTCCCTTGTGGCCTCGGCACAACCTCCCATATTTGGTATTTCATAATGGAGTCATACTCCTCAACCATAGCTTCCTTCCACACATCATGTTGTGCAGCCTCCCCGAAGCTGGAACGTTCAGAGTTAATCAACTTTGTCATCAGTGCCATATAACTAAGCCTCTCTGGTGGTACACTCCGTCTAAAAGATGTCTGTGGGGGATCTAAACCACTTAGGCCTTGGCCTAGTGTCAACCTGCTGCGGCTGCTGGATATCCGTCTCCTACTGCAGCTCATCCTTCAAGTCAATGACTGAAGGATCCTGTCCATTTGACTCCCTTTGACTAGTAGAATCTATGCTCTGTGTTTGTACCTGTACTTGTACATCTGACTCCTCCAACTTGACTCCCGATTCCTGTGCTGGCAGCTGCTCTGCTGGTAAGTCCAGAGATCTCTGCAAGGCCCTGTCCTCATCGAACTGGACATCCCTGTTGACAATGATCCTCCTGCGAGCAGGAATGTAAACTCTATATGCCTTTGAAATCTCACTGTAATCAACAAGTAACCCCTTCTCTCCAGAAGAGTCCAGCTTCTTCCTATTGTCAGCATGAACATGACAATAGAAGACACTGCCGAATATGCGAATGTGACTCACATCTGGCCTAGTGCTTGTGAAGACCTCCTCCGGTGTCTTTCTCTCCAAGGCTGTGTGGGGACACCTATTCTGAATGTATACTGCAGTCCTGTATGCCTCGACCCAGAAGAATAGTGGTAATCCCTGATCAAATAGCATGGCCTTGGCTGCTCCAACCATAGTCCTATTCTTCCGCTCTGCAACTCCATTCTGCTGTGGGGTATGGGGCACAGTGTACTCCTTCTTGATCCCCTCAGCCGAACAATACTCCATGAACTAATTGGAAGTGTACTCACCCCCGTTGTCTGTCCTCAACACTCAAATCTTCTTTCCTGTTCGGTTCTCCACAAGAGTCTTGAACTCTCGGAACCTCTCAAAGACCTCTGACTTGGTCTTCAGGAAATAGATCCAGGTTTTCCTGGAATAGTCATCAATGAAGGTTACGCAGTAACTGTAACCACTGAATGAATGGACACTAATAGGTCCGCATACATCCGAATGCACCAAGCCCCAAGGGCTCCTTAGACTTGTGCCCACTTTGTGGGAAAGGCTTCCTAATGTTGTTCCCTAAAGCACAACCCTTGCAATGGTTATGCTTTTCTTCCTATACCTGAGGAACTCCAATGACTGCCTGTCTCAAATGCTTCAGTGCTCCATGGTGTAAGTGTGCCATCCTCCTATGCCACAACTCACCCTGACTGCCGCCGTCGCTGCTGACTAGAGCCTTTGCAGGCTCAAAGTGTAATCTGTACACTTTCCCACTCCTTCTGCCAATCACCTGATCTAAGCTTCTATCTAACCTCTTGGGCCTGATATACACTCTATGGTCACGGAACTTCACCTGATATCCCTTGTCCTTCAGAGTGGAGACTGATATAAGGTTCTTGGTTAGTCCTGGAACATATAACACATCAGCAAAACTGAGGGGTTTGCTAGACTCCCTCTCAAATGAAACAGTGCCAACTCCTTGCACCTGATACCGCGCATCATCATCCAGCTCAATGTGGATCCCTGTTCCACCTTCCTGCAAGTCTTTGAAGAATCTCTTCTTTCCAGTCATGTGACTAGATGCTCCACTGTTAATGTACCATATGCTGCTCCCTGTGGTGCTTGCCATGCAAGCTATCAAACAGAACTCCTCATCGAAGTTCCTGCTGAACTCATCCACCTCTGCAGATCCAGCCATTCGAGTGTTACTTTTCTTCTTCCTGTCTGGGCACTGGGAGGCAAAGTGTCCCTGCTTATGGCAGATAAAACACTTGACTTTTGACACGTTAAGGTTCTTCTTACCATCCTTCTTCCTCTTTGCCTTCCCCTTGCTCTTCCCTATAAGGGCTAGATCCTCTTCATTCACAATCTGTGGGGCACTGCTGGATGAGCCTGATCCTTGACCCATGCGGGTCTCCTCCTGCACAAAGTCATCCCATAGTCTCTGCTAATTAGGGAGCTTCTCCCTAGCCACAACACCTTTGACAAAGGTGTCCCATGGCTTAGAGAAGCCATTGAGGGCTATCCGAACTAGCTCCTCATCCACTGTATTAGAGCTAACAACTCCAAGCTCATCCTTGATCTATGTGAGCCTCGTGAGATAAGGCACCACTCCTTCTCCCTTGGCCATCTTGGTGCTGCGCATCCTCTCTTGCAACACCATCTTCCGGTTCTCGTTCTTGCTTTGGTACAGACTCTCCAAAGCCGTCCACATCTTCGCTGCAGTCTTCTTACCAGAAAGGTGAGGGAGTATATGGTCCTTCACTCCATCCATGATAATCAACATGGCTCTGGAATCAATCTTCTTCCAAGCTGCTAAATCTGCTGGATCTGTGGGTGCAACCTTCATGGAGTCAATGTGCTCCTCTGTATCACTGACGTCCAAGATCCTTGTGATCCTTTCTTTCCATGTAGGAAAGTTCTGAGCACCCTGGAGTCTATCCTCAACTCTCAACTGCACAGCCATAGTGAAGTGTACCTGTCAAACCCTAGATCTGGAAGTCTAGGTTTGTGTCTTTTTATAGATCTGCCCCTAATCTATCACTGCTGCTGCAAATCTCTCAGCTTTAGCTCACTAGAGCTCTGATACCATGTAAATTTTCCTTTAATATTCAACTAGGGCTAAACACTGCATGCAAAATATCAACTGATAACCACACATGAATATCTTTTACAGTATGTAGCGAAATATAAAACTGAGAAATAAATCACAATATAGACACTATTATTTTGGGTATGGAAACCCCCGGAAAAACTCAAGATGGGAAAACCGGTGCAACAGTCAAATATAGATTTTATTATGAGAAAATATGGAACTTTTACAATCACTGCAAATTCACCCAAACCTGGCGAATGCAGTACTCGGCAGAATCACTGGGCAAATCCCAGCTAAACCTCAACACCCTCCTGTGTGAGCGTCTGGCCCAGCTGTACGAAGCTCAATGATCCTGTTGCTTGCTCCTCCTTCTTCTCAGTTAAATCCTCTGTTTGACTTTCTCTCCTTGTCTGTATTCTGTCTCTGTCGGAATACAAATGTGTGTTCTCTCCACCAATTGCCTCTTTTATAACTTTAGGAAAAAGCGAAAACCCTAATTTCACTCACTTTAACTAGTGGTAAAGCAAAAACTCTAATTTCACTTTCACTTTAACTAGTGGTTCACTAAAGTTAATTTAGATCACTTTAATTTATTTTCCGAAGTAAACTTAGGAAAAGTAAATTAAATACAACTGGTTTCCTAATTTAAGTCTTCTACATGCAAGAACACATGCATGCAGGAAGACCTTCCTTGTTGCTACTAGTTTAGCACTTTCATAGGAGGATTCATTACCAGTGTATTCCCATGAGTCTACTGATATGCTTATATGTGATCCTTTGGATTCTAATTTAGAAGCATATTTGCAGGTTGATACACATATCATACCACCATCCATACCATCTACCATACCTCTGAATAATACTAAGACTATACAAATCCTAAGTCCACTAGTTGATTCCTCATTGGTGTCTTATGCAGTGATATTTATCTTACATGGTTTGAAGTCTTTCCTATCTTTCAGTGTCTGGTTATCCATGACCTTAGTCATATTTGGACTGATATTAAATATGTTTGGATCTGTTCTAAACACTTATGGTTAAGATCTCATGCCCATCCATCATTCAGATTTTTACAACTATCAGTTTTCCCCAGTTGCTCATAGTTTTCCTAGTCTAGCCCTATATCCTCATGGAGCTATTGAAGCCTTTGTCCTTGCTATTCCATATGCTAATATTTATGATATATCAGAGTTTTATTGGCCTCATATCAGATCTGGAAAGGTGCTACATCAAATTGGAAGATTGACATGTGATTCACATCACAATTTTGCAGCTATTCAGGGAATTGGGTGTGAAATAAAGTGTCTTAATTTTTGTACTCTTTGGAAATGAGTATGCATAGATCTCTTTTCCATTTCAGATTATGTTTGTAGATCAGAGTTTGACAGCAGCAAGAAGCATTCAGATAATGCTCCTACTTCATCGGTTGATGAGAATCTGAGATACAAGGAGTCTCTCCTCTTCCTTTTTGTAGGTTCTACACTCTAGCGCATTATCATGGACTTCATGATTTTTTCAGCAAGTCCTTCATCCAGAAGCAGTTCATTCAGCTCATTAAAGTGAAGATGAAGATATGTTGAAGACATATTTCAAATTTTGTGCCTTGTCCTTTCTTGAGGGAGGATTTTCCCTATGTGGTTTTGCCTCTTTCCTCACTTTTCTGGACATAATAATTGTTAAAGGGTGACCATAGCCTTGTTGCTGGGCCCTATATGCATCCATATTTTTTTGTCATACCATCATAAAGTCAGACTTATCATAACTTAGGATAAAATAATTAATCATTATTTGATTAATTATTCACCCACTATCTTAATTAGTTGGCATCCACTTGCACTTTAAAGTCAATACATTGTTAAAGGGTGACCATAGCCTTGTTGCTGGGCCCTATATGCATCCATATTTTTTTGTCATACCATCATAAAGTCAGACTTATCATAACTTAGGATAAAATAATTAATCATTATTTGATTAATTATTCACCCACTATCTTAATTAGTTGGCATCCACTTGCACTTTAAAGTCAATACATGCCATCTATATCCCAGGAATGCTTTACTTCTGATTCTGGGTTGATCTTGACCACCTTTTGACTATCCAAAATTAGTATACAACACTTTACAGCAGATTCTGCTTTTCCTGCTTTTCTGTGGATAAGGTAAAGCTAGTCAAACTAGGAAATTGGGTCCTTTTGTTGCCAACCCATCCTTCATGACTTTTCCTCCATTTTCTAGGATTAACATGTTTTTTCCATGTCCTTGACAACTCACTCACGCTTTTGCCAATTCGTGAGGTCCTTGATAGATTTGGGAATTGCTTTAGCCACCTATGGGGGTTTGCTATATTTTGGTAAGTCGGCCTTTTTGAGCTTTATGAGTTGTCTCCATACAACTCGATTTTTCTATGAGGGATGTACTATTTATGTACACTATTATTCATCGTTATTCAATGGAAGGATACACACCAATATTCATCTCTTCATTCATGTGATTCAGTCTCTTTTCTTCTCTCTATTTTCCTGTTTATGCTTGTGAGAATTCTTAGTAGAAAGATCTATTTTATGTGCTTCTTCTTAGCATCATTGCTCATAGCATTGATCTATTATTTCTACAAGAACTAGCAAGGAAGCATAGATCAAGAGGGAGTCCACCCAACAAATAAAGATAAGTATTTGAATTGTCATTTCCTGTATATCTAATTGCTTAAATGGCATTGTTTAGTTATGTACATATTTATGTTCCTAGATTTAGGAAGTGTAAATGCATTGATGAACAATATACTACTAGTATGCATGTGATGGGTAAGTGGCGTATGGTACTGCACAACATTGCATTGTTGCTTATCTAGAATGAAACCTCTTTGTTGACATGTTGGGAGTAGTGCACGCTCTTAATTATGTTTTGGTAGAGATGGAAGGCCTCTAGAAAGTTACCATATGCAGGACATGGATGAATGTTGTGTTGAAGCATTGGCTAAGATATTTGCATGACTGTGTGACCTATGTCTTTATGCATAAGAATTTGTCATTATTAATATGTTTTGAAAATTATGAAATGTTTCTAATCATGCCATTGAATTTGACTTGTAGGAAAGATTGTGTACAATCACCTACAAGAGAAGAATGATGAGACTTGTTCCGAAGAACAAGTGACGACGGTTCAACTACGACATTCAAGAAGATTTACGAAATCAAGCATACTACAAATGTACAAAACGAGGTTTCTCTCAGAAAGAGTGAGTTGATTATGACGAGACATTTTCTCTAGTGGCCAAACACACTTCTTTAGTGGTGGATATTACACTAGATAGATGGTGTAATCGAAGTAGAAGTGCATATTGAGCAACCTCCAGGACTTGGAACTCTCTATAGAGAATCACGTGCGTGAAGATTGAAGTAGGATTTGTACGGGCTCAGAAGACACCCAGGGCATTGCACGCCAGGACATACAGTTACTGAGTTACATGATGAACTTGAGGATCACTTAGAGTGATGAGGATTTCAACCTTTGCTACAAGGTTGAAGATGGTTGATTACAGAGGACAAGAGCTCATAGATGTGTGCGAGAGGGAACTTGCAATAGAGTTTGAGACAGAGGATCTTGGTATCTAGTGACCATGGGAGCTCATCTTAGTAGACCCATTTGATATGAGATGACATAGTTGGATACTTAAAAGATCACAAACAAAGAAGGCTAGCAATCGCTCTAGTTCAAGATCTCCAGATGCAGAGGGAGCATTGTGCTCAGTTTCAGAGGGAGCATAGAAGCTCTAATTCAGAGGGAGCGACTATAGCACAGATTGTGGAGATAGATTGAGAGATATTATCACTTAGCCTCTATCCGTGGCAAGGGTTGCTTGACTCAATATCTCAGGGATATGCTCAGAGTGATATTGGATGTCTTCACTCATTGAGAGGAAATAGATCTCAGAGTTCAAGAATCTTGGCATGATTCTTGAGATTAGTGGTGTAGTAGAATCCAGATGAGATTTTCCTTTGTCAAGAAAAATATGCTCTAGAGATCCTGAAGAGATTCGGGATGGTGGATTGCAAGGCCATGGCTACACCAATGGCATCGAACTTGAAGTTGATGTGTGATACTACCTTAGAGACAGTTGATGCCACAATTTACTGGTAGATGATTGGTCCTTTGATGTACTTGACGAACATGAGGCCGAACGTATACTTTGCTGTGAACACATTGAGTTCGTACATGGTAGAGCCGAGATGTGTTCACTTGATTGCTGCAAAGCATCTAGTGAGGTACTTGAAGGGTACGATTGATTATGGACTTAGATATGCGACAGATAAGAGGATTAGCTTGTAGGGCTATGTCGACTCAAATTGGGTTGGTAGTGCTATGAATAGGAAGAACACTTCAGGGTGTTGCTTCAGTTTGGGGTCTGGCATGATTTCCTGGTTCAACAAGAAGCAAACAAGTGTATCACCGAGCACAATCGAGGCAGAGTACATTGCAGCTTGTTCAACTAGCTGTGAGGCAGTGTGGCCTAGAAAGCTACTTGCGGGTTGTTCGATGTTGAGTTAGAGACAAGTTGTGTATTCTGCGACAACCAGAGTTGTGGGAAGTTGTCCGAGAATCTGTGTTGCATTACAAGTCGAAGCACATATATTAGGGATATGGTGTAGAGAGGAGCAATGAAGCTCCAGTATATTGCGGTGGATGAGCAAATAGTCAATGTATTGATCAAGCCTCTGTCGAGAGTGAAGTTTGAGTACTTCAGTGACAAGCTTGGAGTTGTCCAGATCGGTGTCCATCACAAGAGGGGGTGATGAGTCTTAGATGTAGACTTGTGGTCTTCACATCTAGCATGAAAAAGGGCTGACTCTGTGGAATACGTGTGGTCTTCACATCCAACATGAAAAAGGGTTGGCTTTGTGAAATATGTGTGGTCTTCATGTCCAACATGGAAAAGGGCTGGCACTTTGGAAGATGTATGAGATTTACATCCAGTATGAAAAAGGATTGGCTTTGTAAAGGTTTGCATCTAGTATGAAAAAGAACTGGTACTATGGAAATAGGCATCGAGTATGAAAAAGGGCTTGCATTGCATGGAGCTACATCTAGTATGAAAAGAGACTGGCTCTGTAAAGGTACACCCAGTATGAAACAGGAATGGTCACTGTATGGGTACACCAACACGAAAAAGTGCTAGTTGTTGTATTTGTATATAGAGGTACATCTAGAATGAAAAAGGGTTTACACTGTATAAGCATACACGCAGGTTTCGGACTTGGGTTGTTCTTCACATGATGTGACGTGGTGGCAGGTAGTCACGTAGTGACGTAATGTATATTCCTAGGCTACACTCACGAGTGTCATGTTGCCGTGATGTGCGAAGACGTAGGATACGGACCTGGGATGTTCTCCACATGATGTGACGTGGTAGCAGGTAGTCACGTAGTGACCTAATGTATATTCCTAGGCTACACTCACGAGTGTCGTGTTGCCGTGATGTGTGAAGACATAGGTAGCAGGTAATCACTTGGTTTGTTCTCCACATGATGTGATGTGGTAGCAGGTAATCACTTGGGTTGTTCTCCACATGATGTGATGTGGTAGCAGGTAATCACTTACTGACGTCATTTGTGCTCCTAGGATACACTCACGAGATGATCTGGATGTGAAGTGATGGCAGGTAGTCATTGTGTGATGTAATGTATACTCCTAGGCCACACTCACGAGAAGTTAGTGTGGCAACGCAGTTAGTCGCCTAGTGACATAATTTGTGCTCCTGGGTTGTACCCACTTGATGAGAACTTCTTATGATGTATAGATTCGAGAGATGTCACAAGCCAATGGCCCGAGTACCAAGTTGCAGCAATAATGATGAGGTCTAGTGATGAGATCTAACTGTGATGTTCCATGAAGATGACTGTGACAAAAGAATACCTTCCTTGTTAAGAGGGAGTGTTGAAGATTGTGTAACTTAGGAAGATATTCTTATGTTATTATTGTACTTTTACTATATTATTGTTATACCTCCCTCAGGGGATGTTTTTCATGTATTTGGTCATGTAAAAGTCCTTGAAAGAATCAATGTAAACCTTTCGTTGTAAGTCGAGTCAATAGTACCCAAAAGAGTCATTATATAAATCATAAATGCTATTTTGTGTCTTCTTAGAAGTCAACCCAATTAAAGAAAGAGAACTCTTCCCAATTAAAGAAAGAGAAGTCTGCCCAATTAGGTGAAAAGGTCACTCACTTGATGAGTATAAATAGGAGAGGTGCTCCCCTCATTTGGACACACAACACACTCAAGCAAGTGTGCAAGAGAGAGAAGAAGAGGTTCGCTGGGAAGAAGAAGAAGCTATTATATCTTTTGGGGTTATATTATCTTGGTTTGGCATTGTTCTTTTTGAGGGAATCTATACTAAAGAAGTTGCTGGGTTTTCTCCCTTGTGGTTTCCCAGATGAAAATCTGTGTCTATTGTGTTGTGCTTGTCTTTCTTTCAATGATCCTATTGCATATGTTTATGATGTTATAATGCACATTGTTTGAAGATCTAACATAATCATGTTGAAATTCTAACAAGACCAAAGGCAACCACATCCATACACAATTACTAGTGGATTTTATAGTCTTAAGATAGCTTTGTGTTTATTTATGACGTAAGTTGGATGAAAATGATTAATAACCTTGAGAAGGGTATTTCAGGATGCATGCAGGGAATTCCATGAGGTTCTCCCTAGCATTGATGATGGAGACCTTGAAGACCAATTGATAGTTGTTGAATATGTTGAAGATATATACAAGTTTTACCAAAATGTTGTGGTATGTCTCTTTGTTAATGAATGCAGTATTTTGTGAATTAAAAGGTAAATCTATATTTTTTTTAGTAAAAATTGGTAACCCCATATTGCAGACTGTTAGCTGTGTACCTCCAAGTTATATGACAAGGCAGGTTGACATCAATGAGAAGATGAGGGCAATCTTGATTGATTGGTTGATAGAGGCACAAATATGTTCCTATGCTAGTTACATTTGCTTTCAAGCTTAGATGTAGAAGAGGTTTATATGGGCTATTTCTTAGGATTGATTTTGAAATCTTAAATTTTTTAGGTGTGTTGTTGCCTTCGACACACCTGGGGGGGAACATGGCAGAAATATTCAAGCCACTCGGTGTGTCCTTGGGGGTGTTGCCCACCTATTTCGACTAGGTGGCAACTCCATGTACACGAGGATGTACATATTTGTACCTTAGAAAAAATCTGAGGATTTTTCACTTCTGCAGGGCTATTGCCCCTTTGTAAAACGAAATGTCCGCTCCCCTGCGTGGGAAAATTAATGTAATTTAATGTGCT
>LPNX011063157.1:115726-152802 GCA_001517045.1 Pseudotsuga menziesii
TTGTAAAGATACATTGTACCTTTTGACTCCATTTAGTATAGGCACTGGTCTTATAGTTTTGTAAATCTTAATAAAAGATCCCATTAATTAACCTTCAATTAATTAATAAACCTGGAACATAGTCTTTCCATAGGGACTACCCCCCTTGGCTCTGTTGGGATCTTGCCTAAACGGAGGAGCTGTAGACTGTGGTGACAGTGGTCCCCAGCTCTCGCTTGCCCCCAAGGACACACATAGCAGGTTGTGACTTTCCTGCGTCTTAAAGTGTGAATTAGGCGGCAACAGGGGGCAAGTCTCGAGTCAAGGCTATCACCTTGTTCTTGACTCCTCCGTTTAGGCTAACTCCTAATGAAGCCAAGGGGGGTAGACCCTATTAGTTGCTAAGGCTGTTAAGGCTTTAGTGTGATGATGATTTAGTTGTTTTCGAGGAGTTTTGACAAGAAATAAACAATTGAACAAGATATTGCAACAGAAATAGTTAAAACACAACATCATATAAATGAACACATGATATGTGAAGCACACAGAAACAGATGATTGTATAATGTAAAACCGGTGTAAAAAATGGAGTCCACAGATAAAAGTGTTGTTGTATTGTTGAAAGAAAAGTGTTGCAAGTGCTCTTGGTCAGTTTTAAGTTAATGTGGATATGAGTTGATTAACTTATGGGGAGAAGGGGACTCCGGATATACCTGAAGGTATGAGGAGTATGTCCAAAACCATTATTCGATGCTCTGGTTGGAGTCTCAAAGACGTGTTCAACACTCCACCAACAAGGGTGTAGTCTAACGGTGTCTTGAGGTCGCTACCCAGTTGTTCCCGCTTCCTTTGTGGATTTTGCCACCACAACAGATCAAATCGAGACATTGGATTTTTGCCTAGGAGGTTAATTGAAATGTGAAAACTAATTAAGCTAGTCACCCACATTGCTTTTGATGCAACCAACTGTTCGGTCGAACCACAGCGGTGCATAGCATACACAACAGAGCCTTCGTAAAGTTTTAAGAATTTTATGTGCAATGTGTTTGCTTGTTTATTAACATGAGTTTGCTTAGTTAGATATGAGAAATCAATTAGTGTGCATTCCTGCTTTTGATTATCCCAAAGCTCAGGGCGAACTTGCGATGGGCAAGAGCATACACCAGAATGGAAAATTGTTGATTCAAAATTGGTACTTGTAAGACGAGAAAGGTAAAGCGGTGAGACTAATTACTACAACAAGGAATATCTTTTCCCCAACAAGCAAGCTCTTTGGGTAATCCGGTAGATCAATGCCGGGCTAGTATTACTTTTCAAAACCAAAATAGAAAAAAGATGCCTCAAAGGAAAAGAAATTACAATAAAACTACACTACTTCCTACAACAAAGAGTATATTTTCCCCAATCGAATGGATTCTCTTAGGTAATTCAGTAAAGCAATGCTGGATTAGTTCTACAAAAAAAGTAAAGATTTTATTGCGCTATAATGAAACTAAAACTAAACCTAATCTAAAGACTTGCAAAAAGTAAATAATCACACAATGGGCAGATACAGGCTTCCCCCAAATCCGGGAAGGGGGTTGTGGGAGCTGTAATCCCACTTGCTTTTTATTGATGATTACTTACAATGCTTGAAAGAAAAAGAAACGCCTTTTGACCCTTGAAGAATGGGTAAAAAAGGCTTACAAACTTGCTTAGGCAAGAAAGGGAATGAAGGAGGGGGATGGTAGATGGATCATGGATGCTCTGGATGGCCCAAAACTTGATTTTTCAGCAGCACCTCCCTTTCTTTTCCTTCAACCTGATAAAAACCAGCAAGCTAATATGATTAGAAGATGGTGGTATGCACAAAAAAAAATAACAAAATTTTAAGTTTTGGTACTAAGAAAAAATTTGGAAAAAATTATAAGTGTAAATACCAAAACAACAAGCCGAGATCTAGTTAAATAATGAAGCTTTGAACGTGTTTCTACATATATCTATTCTAACATGCTAAAACAAGTAGATTTGAATGAACAAGCTTTAAAGAACTAGATCTACTTACTTAGCACATTCATAATAAAGTAATCGGAAAGAAAGGAGAATTGGGGTTTGAAAAGATGGACGAAACACTTCAAGCCTTGCTTGATCTTTCTATGATGACTTTGGAAACCCTACACAATAGAATTAGTCTTGTAAACATGCATAAGAGAGGAAAAGAGACAATTGAGTTCTAATCCTCCTTCGAATTCGTGATCTGCAAAACTATGAGAACACCCTTGCACAAAAATGATTAGATCTAGTGTATTTGAAAACAAGAAACAAAAAAGAGCCTCAATGCAACTGAGTACAGTTGGCTACTCTCCTATCTCTTAAAAACAAAGCACAAGTAAACAAGTTCACAACTGTAAATGCTTACTCTATGTGTTTTAGAATAACCCTCTAAGCTAGATCCGTCAACAATTTTAGCAAAGGAAATCAAAGCTTTACAATATCACCTCATAACACAAGCATTCATCCAATGGCACAAGGTAGACCTCCAAAGTCTTCAACTTTATTAATCAAAATAACATCAACATTACAACAAGCAAAAATTCCTTGCATCCGTCAAAATGAGGAAGAAGGCCTCGCTTAAATAGAAAAAGAGAGACCTAGGGGGCCTTACCAACACTGAAGATCAACCAGGAGTGTAACTGAGTTGAACTGAGCTTGGACTAAGTTGAACAAAGGAGGTGATTGACACCTCTCTCACCAAACTCTACCAACCACTTACCAGTTGCCAACACACCCCAAATTCCACCAACCTTCCCACACATGCGAGTCCTCCTCATCCACCCACTTGCTTTTACATCACGTTAAAATTATCCAAGTTTTTTTTATAAAACTTACATATGAGGAGGGGTCCACCCCAATCCCACTCACATCCATGCAAGGCTAGCGTGAGTCTCTTAGAGGTTGACGTCACCAGCAAATGAAAACTTCATAACCTTCACTTTTTATCCAAAGTTTGCTCCAGCGCTATGTTTGGAGAAAGGTCTCATGGGATGAGGGACCCACTTCCAAGTCATTTCCTCTTTAAAAATATTGATTTTTGACTTTGGTGCATTTTCTCATAATTTAACATTTTTTTGATGTTCTGTAGCATTTTCAGCGAAATAATGCCAGACGGGACGATATAGTCACTCGGAGCACGGGGAAAGTGGGTCCTGGGGTGAAGGAGGTTCTATGAGCTTGTAAACGAGCCCAACCACGCCAAAAACAACCTCCGAATCACACTTTTTTTACATTTTGAATTTTTCCATTGAAACCATTAAAAATGGCCTAAAAACGGAAAAAAAAACAAATATTTTTTCTCGGAATCAGAAGAAACTCTAGGGGGACCTAGTACATGTCCATACGACTCAAAAACAATGCCTACATGCTTATATACATTGACACATGAACTTTAATAACCTTCTAAGGCCTAACCACCAAGACGAAAATTCCAACTTTGGAGGAGCGGCGAAAAACTTGAAAATTATACATCGCTTATTCAACATTGCATAATTGACAAGGAAAAAAACACCTTGGAATAATTGGATTGATAGCCCAGTACTAGGAAGCCAAGTCCTTTACAAAATGTTTGCCGTGTTAGAGCATTTATTACAAAGCCCCCAAGGGCTATGTGTTAGATTTTTATCATTTAAGCAATATGATCTTAGGATCTTATCTGAGAGAATAACATGCACAGCAATAATCACAAGAGACAAGAGACACAAAGAATTTTCCTAGGGGAAACCATAAAGAAGAAAACCCTGCAACTTCCTCAGAGATAGAATGAGCATCAATGGCAACAGTAAAACCCAAAGACAGAAAAGATGATCTTCACAGCTGTTCTCTCTCTCTTACTTGAGAGAGCTTCTCCTCTCTCACTCATGCGCCCCAGTTGAGTGAGTGTGTGTGTGTTAATTTATATTCTTTCGTTCACTTAATATTTGACTCTGTTATGTAGGCTCGAGTAATCCTAACTCAGATATGTAGGCTCGAGTAACCACAACTAGGGTACTAATGACCTGACTTACATTAACTCACCTATGGCCGACTTCTCTAGGAGAGTCTAATAACCCTAGTGCCCCACAACTGTGGAGACTTTGCCCTCCGATCAATAAGGAGGGTTAATCTTAACTCAATTGTGGGGACTATTGCCCTGACTTACAGTGGAGGGTTAACCTCAATGACTTTACATGACTTGTTTACATTATTGAATCTCCCGATTGGAACATCGGGGCATGACATGACTCAATTACATTACAGATACTTCCTGGAAAGAACATCGGGGTACAATACATAAGATATACAAGTGAATACATTCCGAAGTTACAAATACATCAACACTGCCTCTTAACTAGGAAGGTATCCTCTTGACACAATACATCAACACAAGTCTTCTTCTCTGGATCATCATCGAAATTGGATCATCATCAAAGCTGGATCATCACTGGATCATCCTGAAAGCTGGATCATCATTGGATCATCATCATCACTGCAATCTCGATCAATTGGTGCTATCTCTCAATTCTTCTCGTCATAGGAAGTTCTACAGAGCCAACCCTTTTTCATGCTGGTTGTAGGCCTAGCCTTCATGTAGGTCTTCATCTTCTTCAACACTTATATCTGACCTAGTCAGAAAGGCCCGCCCAGCACTTACATCTGACCATGTAAGGAACACATCCAGCATACATGTCAAAAAGGCATGCCCAACACTCACATCTGACCATGGGAGGAACACATCCTGAATCCATGTCAGAAAGGCCCATCACTCACATCCGACCATGCGAGGAACCAATCCAGCATACATGTTGAAAAGGCTCTGCACTTACATCTGACCATGCGAGGAACCAATCCAACCTACATGTCGAAAAGGCTCTGCACTTACATCCAACCATGTGAGGAACCAATCTAGCATACATGTCGAAAGGGCTTTGCACTTACATCCGACCATGCGAGGAACCAATCCAGCATACATGTTGAAAGGGCTCTGCACTCACATCTGACCATGAGAAGAACCAATCCAGCATTCATGTCAGAAGGGCTCTGCACTTACATCTAACCATGGGAGGAACCAATCCTACATCCATGTCAGAAGGGCCCTGCACTTACATCTGACCATGGGAGGAACCAATCCTACATCCATGTCAGAAGGGCTCTCGGACTCATCACTTCCCTTTGGAGGGAACCTCGATCTGGAGAACACCAAGCTTCTCCCTGAAGTACTCGAACTTCACTTTGGCCATTTCTAGCATAGAATCACATAAGGGCTGATTACGTCCAAGGATAACCTGCGAGCTTCGCCAGGACCTATTACATCCGAGGAAAACCTACAGGACCATTTACGTTTGAGCCACTTACGAGCTTCGCTAGGATTTTATGCTCAGACAACCTGTCTCTCCGACTATGCTAGAACTCCCTCTTTCAAGAGATCTCAATCTGGATCACATACAGGAGCTGTTGTCTGCCGATTGCACACTAGCAGCAGAAACTTTCCGAAAGCTGTCTCCTCACTTGAGAAAGTGGGAGAGGTGTGACCTTGGGGGCAAGCATAGAGCTAGGCACTGTCACCTACTCCTAGCTCCTCCGTTTAGTCTAACTCCTAATGAAGCCAAGGGGGGTAGTCTCTACAAAAGAGTTTCTATAGCTCTTAAGTTGTTTAAGTGTTTTTATTGGTTACGAATATGGATGCGTGTTGTTTAGGAGTTATTCTGATGAAATATGTTTATTTATTATGAATTCAGAACACAAAACAAAGCAATCCATGTTGCTATCACAAGAATTAGAAGATAGACAATAATTTGAGAACTCACGAAATGATAAAGCATTCACAGATATAAACTTTTAATCAAAATATCCAATGGACAAATGGCCCAGATTATCAATAGTGCGTAAAAGAAAGAACCAGTGCCTATGGAGTCAACTTATCAGAGATGCTTCGAGCGTAAAGATGATGTGAATCTCAAAATAATGCCAGGGAATGTTTATTGTGCTTAATCTTGGTTAATTTTAAAGTTTATAGATGATCTTGCTTAGGGTTTCAGCGAAAGGTATCAAGAGATCGACTGGGAAAGTCTTTCGAGCTACTCCGTTCGAGACATGACGGCCCGCCCAGTATCCCAGGCTGGTTTCACGAAGATTGACTAGTTAGCTGAGACTCTAGACAGCAGGGAGTTTCGACGCCCTTACTAGGAATGACTTGGGAAACTTTCTACAATGCCGGTGCGTTGGTTATGGGTAAAAATTTAATTGTGTTTTTATTTGCGAACTTAGCAAGTCCGTTCACCGTTCTGAGTATGAGCCCAACTCGAAAGTCGGCAGCGCATACTAGGTGAAGGATAATCAACGAAGTAAATTAATTAGGGGAATGTGAGTTGCATATTTTATAAAGTAAATTAATTAGGGGAATGTGAGTTGCAAAATTTTATTAAGTAAATTAATTAGAACCCTTCGACAGAGAGCGCTCTTGACTTTGTCTTATGACAGAAGTTCAAGAGTCTTAGCTAAACTATATGCTTGATGCAAGGATATGCAGTGGGAATGCTCTTCGATAGAGAGTGCTCTTGACTTGGGTTATGGCAAGTTCAAGAGACTTTAGCAATTACTTAATTAAACTCAAGAAAAATTACAAGAGCTAATCTACCCAAGAATCTCTTTCAAGTTTTTAGGCCTTAATCGGGAGAGCATGGGGGTAAGTAAAACAAAACCAAGATAACAAAAGCAACTCTCCAATAGAGAGCACTCTTGATCCACCTTATGGTGAGATTCAAGAGATTTTGATTCTTTTTTTAATTAAACTTTTAAATGAAATAAAAGCAACTAACTAGCAATTAATCAAACAAATTTTCTTTTCTGAAGACTTTTATGTAAGCAAACATGAAATCAAACCTAATCTAGCATGAAAGTAGATTGCATAAGAGGAAACTAACGAGAGTAGGCTAATGAAATCAAATCTAACTTAAACTTTTTGACCAAATGAAACTGATTATCCTTATTTTTCTTTCATCATTTTATTTATTGCAGGTATAAAGCAAAGTAAAGAAAGACTTGGAATATGGACAATGGCGATACAGGCTTCCCCCAAATGGGGGAAGTGGGGTGTGGGAGCCGTTATCCCACTTGCTCTTTTATTAATTTTTACAATGCCCTTCTTTTGATGCCTTTTTTGCTTCTTTTCTTATCCTTGGAAGGCTTTTGGAGCGAGCTGTAGAAAGGGAAAAGAAGAAAGGGGGATTATGAGTCTTTTTTAGCTTGTATCTTCAATTTTTCGCCAGCACTTCTGCTGTACCTATCACAAAAGTAAAAAATCAGCAAGCAAACAATACTAAAAGATGATGGAAAAGACAATGCAAAAATAAACAAATTTGGAAAATTTTGTACTTGGAAAAATTTTGAAAATTTTACATGCAAAGAACTTCCCTAGATCTAATGAATGATATTAGATCTAACAATGCCCTAAAATATAGATTTAAATATGAGTATTGAAAGAGTGGATCTACTTCTTGAGCAATGCAAAAAAGTAAAGAGAAAGGTAGATAAGGAAGTTTCTTGTGGATGGAACACAAGAGATGGAGGGAGAATCTTGGCTTTCTTTCACATGAGAAGAACATGATCCTTGTAGGCCTTGCAATCACAAAGTGTTAAACAACCGGTTGCTTGAAGCTTGGGCTAGATGTAGCTGAACTCACACCCTTCTTCAACCTGTGAACCTTGATAATACCAAAACTCAAATACAAGTGAGATCATATCACATGAAAAGTATGCTAAGATAGTTCAACTAAGATCAATATTACGTATAACTAACTACTCATATTCATCAAAATTATAACCTACTTTGCATAAATAATCGATTTGAAACTACAAACGATTACTCTACCATGCCAACAATGGCCCTCTTGAGCTTAACAAAGAAATTGATCTCATTTAAAGTATTTAAAAGTAATGGGTTAAAAGTAGTATCACCTCAACCATGAAATATTTACCACATGCAAAGAGCTCATAGGCCTCCAAAGTCAAAATTCTTATTAATCAAATCCAAGCAAATCTTGATACAATTTCTACAGAGTAACTCCAGCACAAAAGTTCCACCCGGAAGAGCTCATAAGAGCCTCTTCTTATACAATGAGAGAAGGCCTAAACCCTAACACCACACCACGCAGGGAGGGCGCAATACCTAATGATCAAGCCACGTTGAAGCACAAAACCTAAGATAATGAGGGTAGGAGTGAGGGGGAGGCCTCCACCTAGGCAAGGCGCCCCCACTCCCAATCCTTACCAACCAGCTGCAACCAATGAGAGGGATCCATAAGCCAAAGCATGAGTTCCCAAGCCTTTGACGTGAGGAAGAGGAAGAGCACACGTGAGGCAAGAAGAAGGTAGGCGTGCTAGGTTTGGAGGGGCCTGAGGCTAGGTATGGAGGAACCAATACCTAGAAACCAATAACACATGTCACACTTCAACTTCGATCAAATCAACGGGCCAATAGATAAGCCCCAACTCATCCAAACGTGGTCATCACTGAAGGAGGCGAGTTGGCTAAGTAGCTGGGGACTCAATGCTCACTGAATGTTGACTGAAGCCGATTTGTGCCAACTCCACTCATCATTAATGCCCGATGCCATGTCATTCTGCATTTCATTTCGTTCAATTCAGGTTAATTTGGAGAGATTTGGAATTTCTCCAAAATAATCATTTTTATTATTTAATCAATAATTTCTCCAAAATTGACTTTTTTGAGAAATTATGAGTTATGTAGCTGAATGATGATCTGAAACTTGGAGCTAGCTGGCGAGATGCTCATGAATGATTTTTGGCTTAAGGTGAGAGCCTTCAATCATTGAAAACGGATCCCCAATGGCTGACTTATTACAAATTGAATTTTTCCATTTAAATTATGGAAAAATATAATTAAAAACTTAGGAAAAATTAAAAAATTAAAAAAATTAAAAATAAAATTTTACGCATCTGGTAAAAAAATTTCGGAATTTTTTCTAAGGGTCCTAGTGACTTAGGACATGACCATAGTCTATTCTAATAATGTCTAGTAGGTTTATAGTATATACATACTCAGTTGGGCTCTAATAACCCTCCAAGGCCCAGAATTCAAAATCGGGCATTCCAGCTTTGGAGGAAGTGGGAGAAAACCTCGTCAATTATACTCGGCTATAGGCAAAGCATAATTGTCAAGGGCAAAAAACTCCCTGGAATACCTTAGTTGAAATTCTACGTCTTAGGAGACCGAACCACTCAAAATACCCTACTAGCACATTTTATTACAAACACCGCGGGGCCATGGTCATAATTACTTAAAACAAAAACTGACTAGCCAAAACTGGCTAGGCAAAAAGGTGAATCATTTGATACATTGGAAACAAACATTTATCATGTTTGTAAAATTGCGGCTCCTCAGCTAATCCAACTATGGTACAAATAAGTTGGCAACAGGAGCTTCACTGCTCCTCTTTCGGCTGTACTCAGCGCCATGCAGGACTTCTTCCTGCTAAACCAAGAGATCACACCTAATCCCATATTGAAGCAACATCCCGAAGTGCTCTTCCTATCAATGGCACTACCTGCCCAATTCGAATCCACATAACCTTCCAGGTTAATCTTCTGATTCACCTCATACTTGAGCCCATAATCAACTGTACCCTTCAGGTACCTCAATGCATGCTTTGCAATCATCAGGTGAACATGTCTCAATGTGTTCACAGCAAAGCAAATATCTGGTCTCGTATTCGTCAGGTACATCAAGGAACAAATCATCTAATGATACATCATGGCATCAACCGACTCTGATGAAGCAACACTCAATAGATTCAGGTTCGATGCCATAGGTGTGGCCATGGCCTTGCAGTCTTCAGGATCTCTACTGCATACTTCCCTTGTCCCAGGGAGATTCCATCCGCATTCTGCCACACCTCTATACCTAGAAAGTAGTGCATCATATCCAAGTCCTTCATCTCGAACTCGGCAGCAAGTCTCCTTCTTGCAACTTTAATGAGTTCCTCTTTTCCTGTCAAGAATAGGTCATTGACATGTAACAAGAGCATCACTGGTCTTCCGCCTTCAACCTTGAAGTAAAGGTTGGAATCTGCTTTACTCTCAGTAAAGCCTAGAGCCATCGGTAAGCTGTCCATCCCGTCGTATCATGTCGAACCTCAGGATCTTCTGTAGTCACTCCCTTTGAAGCAGAGCATCATACTCCCTCTATCTTTCGTACTCTATGTATCCTGTACTGGAGTGATAGGTAGCTTCCTCTGCTACTATTATTCTATGTATCCATCTAGGGTCACTGGATACCAAGATCCTCTTCTCGCACCCATCTGTGAGCTTGTCACCCTCTATAGGCTTTCATCTTCAACCTTGTAGCAAAGGTTAATATCTTCATCACTCTAGGTGATCTTCAAGCTCCTCATGTATGTGTTATCCCATGGGTGTCTTCTGAGCTCGTACAAGGCCTTCTTTAATTTGCACACATGAGTCTGCCTATCATGTGTCTTAACTTCTGGTGGCTGCAAATTTCTCTTCGTAGTCCATGCCTTCTTTCCGTGAAATGCCTGATACTGTTTCTGCGGTATTTGCAAAATTACTGCTCCTCTGTGTCTGAAATTTAGTACTGAGGTAACCTCATCTGTCCTTGTTCCAACACCACAGGTTTCATCAGCATTGATTTCACCAATTGGGACTTATGAGCGTTTTCCCAAGGTGACCTGTTTCAGGATTGTTCAGCATAGCGAAGTTGTATGGACTGCCACATGTCACTGTTTCACCTTCGGGGTCTAAAACTTTTACCACAGAAAGTACAATCCGTGCCCTATCTAGAAAATCTTGCAAAATTTCATTTGGATCCTTGTAGCCTGAGATATTGCAATTCTCCCCAGGTGTCCTGTTTAGGGATGAATCCTGGAAGAGGCTGGAACCTTAAATTGGAGGAAACATCTCCCAGAATATAGCGAATCTGAGGCTGAAACTTTTACACAGTGTACATCAGGAATTTATATTCGGAATGTGAAAGTTTCAGCTCCTGAGCCTTCTCCAATATCAAGATATAGTGAATGTACCAAAACTACCAGTTTCAGTATTTTAGGGTTTTTTTCGGCCCGGGGTCAAACTAGGGCTTGACTTTCCTAGAGTTTCATCCAACCAAAAATCTCGAACCAGGTCTCTAAACTTCGATTTTGATGAGGAGAGAAATCCTATGTCGGGCTCACTCAAAAATTCCTCTTTTGTAAAAAGCCCTAATTTCCCGCAGTAAAAACTAAAAATGCCCAAAATCAAATTCTGCTTCGACAGAAAGATGCGCCCTTCAATGGAGAGTCAACCTAGCCTTCTTTTGCTGATGGATTGTGGAGAGAGACCCAAAAAGTAAGAAGCCCTAGCTTCTGCAGCTGCATAGTGTCTTCTTCTCAGGTTAGCTCTGATACCATGTTAGATTTTTATCATTTAAGCAATATGATCTTAGGATTTTATCTGAGAGAATAACCTGCACAATAATAATCACAAGAGACAAAAGACACAAAGAATTTTCCTCGGGGAAACCATAAAGGAGAAAACCCCGCAGCTTCCTTAGAGATAGAATGAGCACCAATGGCAGCAGTAAAACCCAAAGACAGAAAAGATGATCTCCATAGTTGTTCTCTCTCTCTTACTTGAGAGAGCTTCTCCTCTCTCACTCGTGCACCCCAGTTGAGTGAGTGTGTGTGTGTGTTATAAATAGAGAGTCTCACTCTCTATTTATATTCTTTCGTTCACTTAATATTTGACTCAGTTATGTAGGCTCGAGTAACCACAACTAGGGTACTAATGACCCGACTTACATTAACTCACCTAGTGCCGACTTCTCTAGGAGAGTCTAATAATCCTAGTGCCTCAACTGTGGAGACTTTGCCCTCCGATCAACAAGGAGGGTTAGCCTTAACTCAATTGTGGGGACTATTGCCCCGACTTACAATGGAGGGTTAACCTCAATGAATTTACATGACTTGTTTACATTATTGAATTTCCGAATCGGAACATCGGGGCATGACATGACTCAATTACATTACAGATACTTCTCAGAATGAACATCGGGGTACAATACATAAGATATACAAGTGAATACATTCCGAAGTTACAAATACATCAACAATATGAACATGCATTTTATTAAAAACAACGGACCACAACTGGTCCTTATGTAACCATGGAACTTCTGAGCACTAACAATGAACAATTGACTTGTTCAATACTCTGGTGGCTCACTGGAAATCCCCTAAGTGCAGCTTAGGTGATAACAAGGTGCATTTGAAATCTGAACTAATGCCAGAGACATTGTATCTCACTCTAAACATCATTGATAGATACCTTTCTATTCAGACTGTTACAAGGAACAAATTACAATTAGTAGGGATCACTGCAATGTTTATAACTTGCAAATATGAAGAAATATGGCCTCCAAAGGTAGGATGACATACTGACATCCATAAGGACAGGTATAAGGAAAGAGTTAATAGTTAATATAAGACCTGTTGGGGTCTTGAAAAGTACATACACACTTGCACACTCTCTCTATTGGACAACAATCTCTACTCCTAGAGAAGTATACCCTTTGTGCGGACAGCAGTACCAAAAATATTGCATTAATGATTCACAAAATATTGACATAAAATAACTTGTTCATACTTGGCTACAGGTCAATGACTTGGTCTGGTTCTTGCCAAAAAGATACACATCAAAACGCATAGTGGTCATGGTAATTAGCTTTCACTCATCTTTTTTTTATTGGATTATGATATAGTCTCCAAAGACGTAGTTTAACCGATAAATTGATGATAATACTCTTCAGGAGCATACAATATTAATTGAACTAAAATTCAATCTTACATTTCCTACTCCATATGTATTTCTGAAGGCAGTTGGTCCCGACAAAATGGTAAAGATTTGAACCCTGCCACTTCTTTCATATTGTCAGAACAATCCATTGTTGCATTGATCAAATCTGCTTTCAGAATGCCTTGGGAATCTTGCATTCTTCTTGGTTTAAATGTTTTTCCTTTATTGTTTTTCTTGCAATCCTCTGCTTCACTTTTGAGTCATAATATCTATTATCAAAATGCTGGTACGTCTTTGATATTATAGATAGTATTGACAAAAGTAGGCAGAACAAGAAATTGAACTCAGAACATACCCTTTTCCCTCAGGCTGCTCTACCACTAAGCTACATGCCCTCAGTCGATTACTATTCCATTGTCCAACAACAGAGCTAAGAAATCAAGTGCAGCCCCACACAAATGCAATAACAACCCTGAGATCAAAATAATGCTTTACTGTCCACACATAAAGAAACAGTAGTATAAAAACTAACTATTTAACCCAAGACAACATACTCTACAGAAGCACACTTATTATTGTTACTTATAGCTTCCTTTTATTTCAACCATACACTGGTTGTGGAGATTTTCACTCAAGCCTTCTCACAACCTCAACTATTATGATAGTAAAACACATACAACACAAGATAAACACGAGAATGTCCTTAAAGGGGCCAGATTGAACCCTGTAATGTGGTGCAGAATCAAGCTGTTATTGATGCACTTGTGGGGGATTCAGCATCCCTATTTCGATCTTGGTGTAGCACAATCTGTGATAGTTGCACTTTCATCTATAAAACAACTTCACTGCAAATAAACCTGAATGACAGTGACATTGGAGATGAGTATAGCTTCTAGAATCAAGGGTAAAAATTAGACAATTTGCAAAAAAAAAGTCATTGTTGCATTGATCTGCAGCAAACCATGTGGAAAAATGCCAAGCCATGCATTTTTCTGTGATGCTTTTTTGTAAGAACATCCGTCACTTGCATAGTTACCGAATTCGGCCCTAGGCCTAACAGCACCCGAATCGGATTCTTGGATTCTTCATCGGATTCTTCCACCTTGTTTTGACTAATTTAAAGTTGTTTACATAGGATAATTAAGGTTAATTATGGTTAGGGTTCCGAATCCCCGATTCCTAATTTTGGGATGAGTGCCGCACCCGTATCGGATTCTTTAGCCGATTCTGATCGCATCCACGGTTCGTGTAACCTTGGTCACTTGTGAAATTTGTAGTGCAATTTACCTTTCCTCTTAGAACTTAAGTATCTTATTCAATAAAAAAACTAAGGTACTTGTATACGTTTGCTACAGAGTTTGTTTTATTATACCTGCCGAAGGCAAGATATATAGCAATCGTTTCGAAGTCCAAGTTTATTGACTTTCGATTTCTTTTGTTTCTGACAAAAATATTTTCTATAGTTTTCCACTGGTTTCCAAAAATATGTATATTAAATCAAACATTTGAAAATATAAAAAATAAAAAATTTATAATTTTAAAATATGATATTACTAATTTTTGATTGGGCAAAAACAATGACAAGACAAATTTGACCTGGTTTGAAGGTTATTTGTCAAAATTTAAAAATATATTAAAATTTAAAAAATAAATATTTTTCCACTATCGCCACGTAGCTGAAAACGAGTTCTATACCAGTACTTCTCATAACTGAAAGTAATTCTGCATTAAATAAATACGATTTTTCGGATTCAATACTGCAGTGGGATAGGATCCACTCATAAGCTTTGAGAAAATTGATATTTGTGCACATTCATGTAACCAGGGCTAGATGCATCTGTGATCTTCCAGACTCTTCCGTCTCAGATAATCCATTATTCCAGTGTTACACGGGGATGCGCCCCCCTCATTCCCTGCGCCCCGGGGGCTTAGGGGCTCCTAGGGAAATGTTTCCCAGCGTCCCCATAATCAAGAAACTCTTGAAAACGCACAAGGGGGTGCATCCCCCTGTTCTGCAGCGCGCTCCGGTGAAGGGGGGCTCCCACACGCCGCCTCCTGAAACTCAAGGGCTCCCAGACGCCCGCACGCCCCCTCTTGAAATTGGGGGGCTCCCAGACGCCCCCCTGTTTTAGTAGTTTACATGGGATGAATCATTGAACTGTTATTGCTGGGATTTAATAATTTATAATATTATGTTTTATTAAGACTTGGACGCCCCCTCGCCCCACCCCCGAATTTCGCTAAAATTTGGGGGTGGTCTCCACACGTCCCCATTGTGCATTTCCTTGCTCCCGCATCCGGAAAACTTGGGGAAACATTGCATTATTCCGAATGACATGAGCCATGCCCCTTCTTGTCAATTTGGATCTCTAGATTTGTGTTCCTTGGTCATTCGAATGGTGAAGATGATCTGTCCAAGGATTACCAGCCCTACAAGTAACTGGTTTATCCACTAAATTTTGTTTTCTCCTGCTTGCAAATACTTATGAATTATGGAAGCATTGTATTGAGTTCTAACTACATGATTATCTTATCTCTTCATGAATAATATCATCAACATACTCTAAACATCATATGTATGTCTGGATTGCCAATATCTTTTGACAGAGACTCCCAAAATGCTAATTGGATAGTGGATAGTAGATAGAGTAGTGGACCACTTCTAGTCTGCTAATTTTTTCTTAGCAATATAACAAATATCTTGGTGCAGACGACCTTGGAATTTCTAAAATGCAGAAACAAGATCCTTCAATTGATGACCTGCAAGAAATGAATAGACTCTCCTGTACAACCCAAGGACCTGCGATAAATGAATGGATGCTCCTATAGACCCCAAAATACCTTCAATTCCCGAAATGTTATATCAATAGAATTCCATTTAGAACAGTATTTCATGCCTTCCTGATTCCTTTCTTTGTGACTTGTCCCTTGTTTCTGCATCATATTGTCTCTTGTATGTTGTGGGTGTTGGTACTTCTCATTGAAAAGGTTGATGCTTTTGGAAGATAGCTTTCATGTGATGTAGACTTGGATTGGCAGGCCTGTAACAATATGGAGAGAAAAGGATCGTATAATTAAAGTTTCAAAACTTGATAGGGTGGGAAGAAAATAAAATGTTTTAAGTGCACAACTAGAATCTTTGTTGCTACTCCTGCCAATGCAATTATAACATAATATCAATGTTGCATCGTCTTAGAAATTTTTATATTGTATCTAATAATGAGGATAAAAGCCACTGATTGTTATGCCTGAATTATTTCTCATCCCAGTTCGCTAATGCAGATTATTTGAGGAAGAAATAAATTACATTAGAATTTTGAGAAATGATAAACTAATAGTGACTGGGATTTTATGGTAGAGGAGCAAGTATTAGCGTTACTGTCTATGGTTGTTGTCACTGCTCCTTATAATTCCTTAATCCATCTGATTTGAATGCCAAATCGAATCAACCTTTCTGACTTCACCCTCTTGTATTGCGCATTCATGGCTTCTTGGCGTTTTTGGTCACAGGGAGTACCTGGATGCAAATAAGTTTACAGAGGTTCTTGAATCACCTCATTTCAATTGAAACTAAAAATTAAAAAATGTAATTGAATTTATTCTTCAATATAAATTCTATCCATTTGATTCAACTGCACAAGAGAAATGTAGAGATGTCAATAGGTTGCATGCAGTTGTTTCTAGGTTAATGGCGGAATTATCGCTCCACCAAGTAGGTTTAAGGCGGAAGAGGATGCTTAGAACTCAAGTTTATCCATCCTTTTTCTGTTTTCTGAATATTGCTTATAGACTACATGATTTTAAAGGTAGTTTCTATATCAGTTTTATTATTGCAGTCATGTAAACTTCAAACAGAGGGAAGATTACATCAAAATGTTATATTACAGGGCTGGAAAAAGAGAATTAAACAAAGATGCCCAAATTATAATAAAACACACAATTTTCTGAAACCTTTCAGCTCATGCTTGGCTTGTGTTTAGCTTGAATTTGAATTGATATCTCTTATTAATGTTTATACTTTCATTGCAATCATGTAAACTTCAAACATAGGCAGATTACACCACAAAGTCATATGTATGGGGTTGGAAAACAGAAATAAGGGAATACTGGAAAGGGAAATTAAGGAAAATAAGTTGAGAACAAAGATGCCAAAAATATAATAAAACACAAAATTTTCTGAAACCTTTCAGCTGCTTAGCTTGTATATAGTTTGAATTTGAAACTGTTATCTCTAAGCCAAAATCTCTAACCAATGCAATTGAGTCATTCCCAATTGAAATCAAAACAAAAGAACTTACATGCAAGGAAGACTTCTTGTTTCCTCCCTCTCTCACTCGTTGCTTAAATCCTTTCAACCTTATGTATTTTCAGGTATAGTTATATGCAGCAACATGAATTCATAGCACCTATATTTCATGCATGATTCAGTAAGTGCTTGTTCATTTGGTTTCTACAGTACCGTAATACAAAATTCAGCAGCTAACTTTGGGTACAAGACAAATAATTCACAGAACAAGCATTAAAAATTCAAAACCAGAAGTTTCAGCAAATATGTCGAATATTGAAAGCATTCACATAATATTTACCAGATTCAAACGGACTTCTGAGTGTTTAAACATCAATGAAACAAAGTGAAACTCGCACCATTTGCCTCTAACCAAACATAAATAGTAAAACTCACAAATCTCATGTGAATTGTCTCGTCTACATGATCTCACACCATTTCCTTGGATTGTAACTATAAACATATTGAATTAGTGGAATACTGTATGCATTGTGATCCTCCCCATCCATAAGGTCCATTGTTTGGCACAATTACATGCCGATACAGGCCTGTTAGCACCTTAGACTAAATATAGTGGGACTAAATAGTGCTCAACATTAATGCAATAAACCCTCCTGCTGCAAAGTTAAGGTTTCCCGAACAGAAATCTGAGCTGCATTCCCTCAGTTGGGATTCTGCTTAATCCACATCTTGGATGCATGTTTCCTATACATCCTTAGAGAGGTGATAGAAGAAAGAAATGAGTCATTCCTCGCCACCGCATTTATATTCAGAGATTTAAGAAGCATGTTTTGCAGTAGGTTCAGTAAACATCGCTTCAGTAAATGGTTTTCTAGGTGTACCCCTCTCTCTACCAGTGAGTGAAACCCAAGTCTCATATCTTGGATCCTTTATTTCTAAGTCTCACTACATAGCTAATTAATCAATTTACATATTATGATATATTATTTTAAGATGAAAATTTCTATCATAACTCAATTGTCGAATTAGTAGTGACAAGACTTCTTCTATTCACAAATACAAGTAAACTTATTTTGGATCTTTAATTTCAAGGTCTTACTCTATAACTAATTAAGGAAGTAGTTTTGTACATTTTTTTATCTACTTGTCATTTCTTCTTCAACTATTTTTTTTTATCACCTTAAGAGGTAGGTATCGTGCAGCTTTGCTGCTAATCTGACATAGAAATATAAGCAACATAGTTATAACAAGTAATAAGTAACGCATCAACATAAAAGCAACAAGTAATTTTACATAGAAAAATAAGCAACATAGTAACAAGTAATGTCACATAGAAATATAAGCAACATAGCAACAAGTAATACATTGTTGCAAGTTTTTAATGTTTCATAATTCCTTCAACTTTCAGCTTTAAACTATATACGATATGACATTAAAATATTTCTAAGCGGCAGGTATAAGCAGCCTTGCTGCTATTTCACTTGTTTCTTTATTCTAGTTCATTTTTTTTGACAGACAGTTGAAAACTAAAATAATATCTTATACTGATGCGTTGAATGAGAATTAATGTGACAATGTGAATGTTGCAGTCACATGTTTTATGAGAACTTTCTGACTGTTTCAATTAAAACACCAAATCTAAAAAACAAAACTGAGAATTCTTGTGGAAACAGTTTGTTTACAATAGCTTCTATGTTTCAAGATACAGAGGATTTGTATCGTCAGCATCCATAAAGATGTCAACCAGTTCTTTTAGAAGTAGCTGCTAAGCATTGCACACTATTGTCTCTGTTTGGCATTCACATTTTTTTCAAGATATCACAGGAATGCTATGTTTAAGCCGCTGCAACAGGGGGATACTGTTCTGCCACGATCACAGAGAGCTTGCAGCTGGCCCTAACTGCTTATTCATGACTTTGGGTGAAATCAATGTTGGTGGGTGGCCTGATATTAACATGCTGCTGTCTCGACCACTGAACTGTGACCCCGCCAACACATCTTCATCTCTTTTATTTTCTGTAACTTGAAGATCTCTCTGATGTATGTTGGAACTTGGCATTATACATCCATACACTTCGTTGAATTGGATCAATATATAGTCTTGCTATTTTATAGGCCTTTTCAGGATCTACAATGTAGAAAACTGATGGTTTTTTTGTTCTGGGGTTTCTTGCCTTTTGTTAAAGAAGTCAACTCTGCAATTTTCTGGCAAAGCATGGGAACTCCAATGTCCTGGGAAGCAAAGGTTAAAGAGCAAGTCAATAGTATGGATGTCAGTACAACAGAAAAGTACAAAATCTGACGTCAGTGTCACCCCTCTCAATCTTGAGGGTGCCAAAGACCCCACCAGGCCTGGAATTTCAGATATCTTCTGCGTGTCAAATAAAATTTGATGACGGTTTATTTATTTGCATGACTGTCACGTTTACCTTTTCTTCAAATGTATGAGTGTCAATTCTTTTTATTATTATACTAAAAAAATATTGCTAAATGGATGAGCATAAATCTACCAAAATTTTTTATTGGCTTAAAAAACTGTTCAAAAGTAGCAGCTACTCATAATTTAAGAAAAAAAAAATCAGATAGAACTTTTTTACCATGAAAAACAACATGAAAAACATCTGTAAATAGGAAAAGACAACAGAAACATGAAACGATCTGTAAATCCGCCTACTCAGGTTATTGGGATTATGCAGTCGGCAATACCACTAGAAAAATGAAAATTGAATTGAAGACTGGTACCCCACCTTATTACGAAACAACCCCAACAGAATCGATAGAATGCAACGGGTAAAACTAGTACGTATGCTGGCAGATCAACATCAACAGGTTCTTTGAATCGACAAATTGGCTCTCCATCTTTATCTTCAACCACTTGGTCAACCTATTTATTCCCACCCCAACCCTTCAACTTGATCTGGGTCAATAAATGGAACTGTGAGCGGGACTGTGTTTATTACAATCAAAACGAGATTTGAAGCAAGAGGAATGAGGGTAGTTGGAGGCTATCACTAATCGTGGACCCTCACCCCATGCGGACAATATGTGTGGCTTTATGCTTTATCTTCAGTATTGCACTCTGTTAATGTCTGTCTCCATCACACAGCTACTGTACATTCTTGGCAGACTCAGTTTGATTTCCAACATGGCAGCGTGGAGAGAGCCTACAGGTTACAACGTGTGTTGCTTGTGGGTGGTATGAACTCGGGAAGTGATGGAAAACATGGTTGTCCAATTAGACAAGGTCTATGTTATTCCTAACCTACTATGACATATATGTTGATTTTTCTTAAGCAACATTGAGAGCCATTCTTTTGGAGAATGGGGACATCTGGTCAAGGACCAGGATGTGGAACCAGTCCAGCACTAGGGGAACTCAGCCTTGAGCTGAGTAGCCATTCTATTGAATGGGGACATCTGGTCGAGGACCAAGATGTGGAACCAGTCCAGCACTGGGGGGACTCAGCCTTGAGTTGAGTAGCCATTTTGTTGAATGGGGACATCTGGTCGAGGACCAGGATGTGGAACCAGTCCAACACCGGGGGAACCCAGCCTTGAGCTGAGTAGCCATTCTGTTGAATGGGGACATCTGTTCGAGGACCAGGATGTGGAACCATTCCAGCACTGGGGGAACTTAGCCTAGAGCTAAGTGGTCATTCCTTGAATGGAGGCACCTGGTCAGTTACCAAGAAGATGAACTAGTCTAGAACTGGGGGACTCATCCTAGGGCTGAGGGCCATTCTCCGGGAGAATGGAGGCGCTTGGTTAGTTACCAAGTATTTGACCTTGGGTCAAATTATGCAGCCTAGGGCTAAGGCACCTGGTTAGTTACCAGGACATCACTATAAGTCCTAGATCAGGTCCGGGCATGTGAAGCACTCCCAACCTCATCTGTGGGCTTTGTGACCTCCAAGGATTAGCTACCCTTGGTTAAGACACCTAGTACCCGATCTTGGTGGCACAAGGAGTGTGAAATAAAAGCATTAGTAATTCTCTCTATTTATGATGGTGTACTTTTGAGTGGGTATGAAGGACCCCTATGGCCACTTGTTTTGATCATAGGGCACTTGAAGAAGGCTAAAAGGTAAAAGTCAAAAATACATAAGGACCCTTGGAACACTAAGGATTCAAAGTGAAAATGCAAAAAAGACCATTAGTACCACTAAAGGTAAAAGTCAAAAGGTAAAAGAATAAAATACTATTATTTTATTCTTTTGAGTTTTGGTCCACATCCAAGTGAATCAAAGGCTATAAAAGAAGATAAACTTCAATTCATTTTTACACACTTGCTCATCTTCATTTAGTTGCTCCTTAGATGTTTTCTCTAAAGGAGAGAGAAGGTTCTTGTTTTTGGCTTATGCCCTAGCATGGAGGCTTTCTAGCTAGGGCATCTTCATCCTTCTTCAACAGCCAAACCCTAAGCAACTAGGGTATCCTCTCATGTGAACAACAAATTGGCCTAGGGTCTTACCCTAGTCCACATCTCTTTTCTAGGAAACATCCTTCTCTACTCCAGGCAGCCTAGGGCATACCCCTATTCTTCACGACTAGCAAGTATGGAAGAAGAACAGACCTATCCTCTTCACAGGTAACCACAAAAGTGATTCGGGTAGCAGAAGGACAGACCTTTTCCAAATCCGGAAGTCACTGAAGTTTTTTTTTGGGCAATTCGTACATAGCTCAGGCAACTCCCTACATAGCTCGGGCAACCATAGGAAGGTCTGGGCATTACACAGAAAATTCGGGCAGTCATTTGGGAAACCCTATACAGTTTGGGAAGAAGCATTAAAGCTTCGGGCATCCTACATCTTCACGGGCTGCCCTCTTATCAAACTCGGGCAGCTGCAAACCCTCACGGGCAGCTGCAAACCCTCACGGGACGCGGCAAACCCTCATGGGCAGTCTGCTAGCAAACTGTCACCTCTTCTGGGCAACAATACCTTGATTCAGGCGGCACCTTCCCCACCTCCAGACAGGCAGAACAGTCACGGCCCCACGAGCAACCTCGGATTCATTTCGGGCAGCATTGTTCTCGCACGGGCAACACCTGCTTCATCTTCAGGCAGAAAAAACAGTCATGGGAAACCCTAATCTGCCCTTAGAATTCATAGGAAGGCCTTGGGCAGTAAGAACGAGGTTGGGCAACCACACAGAAGCTCGGGCAACTTCACTATCCACTCCGGGCAGCCAATTTCTAGCTCGGGTAGACTCAGGAAAGTCAGGGCATGTCTGTTACTCTTTTGGGAAGCTACAGAAACATTTGGGCAGCAGGTATAAAATTTGGGCAGCCACTTGTCAGTCTCTGGGCAACAACAAAAGAGGTTTGGGCAGTAGAGAAAAATTGGGCAGAAAGCCATAATCTGATTTTTCAATGTAAATTGTTCTTGTGGAATTTGTTGATCAAATGGTTCAAGCCTATTAGGGTTTGTTAAATTATTGAGGAACATTCATCTCAAAATGTTGAGATTGAAGAACTCAAGTCATCTCATTTAAGGGATGAATTACTAATGCTTTTGAGGATTTTGTCTTTTAAATGTTTCCCCGTGAAAACATCTTGTGTTCATATGTGTGATGTTTTGATTTATCTACTGCACTTATCTATTGTTATCTTATAGTCTGCAAAATTTTAAAGAATACATACTAATGCTAAAATTCAACATGGTATCAGAGCTTAGCATGTGAAGACCCGAGTAAGAGGCAGATTATTGTTGTCTTCCTAGACCTTGGGACATTTTGCAGACTTGGATAACTGACTTGTGAAGCAGAGATGACTACCGACCCTTTCAGACTGGAAGAGAAGCTTGAAGGATCAACAAACTACAACTCTTGGAAATCCAGGCTAATGACCATTCTGGAGGAAAATAACCTTGATGACTTGCTCTTCAACACCATAGAAGAACCAACATCTAATGCTGGCAGAATTGCTTTCAAGAAGAAGCAAGCAAAGGCTAGAAGGATCATCTATGATTCTATCAAGGAAACCTTGATGCCCACCATCACACCATTGAAGACTGCCAAAGAATGCTTTAACACCTTGACAAATCTGTATGAGAAGAAGGCTCCTAGTCAAAAGAGAGTTTTGAAGAAAAGGCTTCGAACACTGAAGATGAACAAGGATGAAGGAGTTGGACCCTTTTTCACAAAGATTGCATAAGTAAGAGACCAACTCACTACTATTGGTATTACTGTGGATGATGATGGCCTTGTACAGACTGTATTCGATGGTCTCCCAAACACTTGGGAAACATTTATGGCAGCAGTAAGTGGATGTGAGAATCAACCAAACTTTGATAGGCTTTGGCATGATTGATTGGATGAAGGCAGATTTCAGAACAAGGCTACTTGCACTAAGGAAGGAAACCTTGCTCTTACAACTATGACAAGGAAGTTCAAGAAGCCCTCCCCTCAGAAAAGGAAGGGAAAGAAACCACAAGGTAAGCACATTGATGTTTCAAAAGTGGAATTCTATAATTGTCATAAGATTGGCCACTTTGCTAAGGATTGCAGGCAACCCAAGAGGAAGTTCAAAAGAAGATTCCAAGCCTCTGTTGCAAAAGAAGAAGAAGAATAACGAGACTACCAAAGAAGATGAACCTAAAAGGGAATATTACCTGATCTCTGCTCTTTTTGGATCCATCACTGACAGTGCTAACTCTTGGTCAGTAAATAATGGTGCCTCCAAACGTATGATAGGTAATCGTGGAGCACTCACCAACTACAGAAAGAAGAAGTTCACTACTCAAGTGGAACTTGGAGATGACTCCACTTACAAAATTGAAGGAGTTGGGTCAACCTCAATTCAACTTGATTCAGGTACGCTCTTGCATATTGATGATGTCTTATATGTTCCTGGTTTGAAGAAAAACCTCCTCTCTGTTGCTGGCTTAGAGGACAAGGGCTACAGAGTCCTCTTCATGGACAAGAAGGTCCTACTATGGGGAAAGAATGAGAAGCTAAGCTCAGCTGTACAGATTGGGGTTCGAGAGGGAGATCTTTATAAGGCTTGCAGAAAATACACACAATCTTTGGTTCACCACACTGTTGATCCATGTGAGCTGTGGCATTGGAGGTTTGGACACCTCCACTATACATTTCTTCCAGGCCTACAAAAGATGGTTACAGGTATGCCAGAAGTTTCTCCCAACCATGATGGAATATTGGATTTGATTCACTCTGACATTTGTGGGCCCATGTCTTCACCCTCCTTAAATGGGTGGTTGTATTATGTCTTGTTTATAGATGATCATTCTTGGAAATCATGGACTTACCTTCTCAAAGTCAAAAGTGAAAATTTTGACAAGTTCAAAGAGATCAAAGCTCTGATTAGTAATCAAACAGGCAGATACTTCCATATCCTAAAGTCAGATAATGGAGAAAAATATGAGTCTAAAGAGTTTGATGTGTTTTGTCAAACACAAGATCTTTCAAAGAAAGATGAAGAACCTCCTTTTGGGATCCCAGATTCAGAAGTTCAGAGGGAGGAAGAAGAATTTGAGAATCAAATTCCAGTTGTACCTGAGGAACCTGAAAGTCCACCAGAAAAATGACTTGAAGTCCCTCCTTCCAAAAGGAGACCTGTCTGGTACCGAGAAACTGTACAAGAAGCTGAGAAGCATAAAGATCCTCTCGGGACTTTTAGAGAAAGCAGAAGGCCACATAAGCACTCAGGTCTTATGAGCCAGCTCATCAATGCTGAACCTTCCAAAGCAAGTCAACATGTATGGATTGATGCTATGATTGAAGAGTACAGTTCAATCATGAGAAGTGATGTGTGGGAAGTTGTTCCCAGTCCGACAGGAAATTTAGTGGTAACATCAAGATGGCTCTACAGTATCAAGCATGCTGCTGATAACAACATTGAGAAGGACAAGGCCAAACTTGTAGCTCAGTGTAAGAGGGAGCTTACCTTTGAATTTGAAATAAAGGATCTTGGCTTGATGCATTATTTTCTTGGCCTAGAGGTCTGGAATAAGGAAGACAATATCTTCCTAACACAAGGGAAGAATGCAGTGAACATCTTACTGAGATTTGGGATGCAGGACTGTAAGTTCATAAGCATGCCCATGACAGCCAACTTGACGAAGTTGCGAGACTCAACCAAGAGTTCACAAGATGTGGACTCTACCATGTATCATCAGCTCATTGGATCCCTGATGCATCTCGTACACACGAGACTAGATATTGGTTAGATAGTGAATGATCTAAGTTAGTTCATGCTCGATCCGGTGCACATACTTTGGGTAGCAGTCAAAATATATGTGCGAGGTGCTATCACTTATGGGCTCAGGTATACTTCCAGTAGTGGAGTATTGTTACCAGGATACGCTGACTCAGATTGGGCTGGCAGTGCAGTAGACCGAAAAAGTACTTCAGGTTACTGCTTTAGTATGGCATCTACATTGATCTCTTGGTCCAGCAGGAAACAAGGTTCCATAGCGCTGAGTACAGCTGAAGTGGAGTATATTGCTGCAAGTGATGCTTGCAAGGAAGAAAACTCCTATCTGATCTGTTCGGTGGAAAACTTGACTCAACGATTATTCATTGCGATAATCAGAGTTGCATTAAGCTTTTCGAAAATCCGGTGTTTCACGATAGATCGAAACACATTGAAATGAAGTATCATTTAATCAGAGACCTAGTACAGAGAGGCACTCTGAAGTTGCAGTATAGATGAACAGATTGCAGATATCTAGACCAAGCCTCTGGAAACAACAAAGTTCATGTACTTGCGTGACAAGCTTGGCATGGCAGAGAATACCTCTCTCGCTAAGAGGGAGTGTTGATTTTTCCTAAGCAGCATCGAGAGCCATTCTCTTGGAGAATGGAGACAGCTGGTCAAGGACTAGGCTGTGGAACTAGTCCAACACTGGGGGAACTCAGCCTTGAGCTGAGTAGCCATTGTGTTGACTGGGGACATCTGGTCAAGGACTAGGATGTGGAACTAGTCCAGCATTGGGGGAACTCAAGCTTGAGCTGAGTAGCCATTCTGTTGAATGGGGACATCTGGTTAAGGACCAGGATGTGGAACCAGTCCAGCATTGGGGGAACTCAGCCTTGAGCTGAGTAGCCATTCTGTTGAATGGGGACATCTGGTCGAGGACCAGGATGTGGAACCAGTCCAACACTGGGGGAACTCAGCCTAGAGATGAGTGGCCATTCTTTGAATGGAGGCACCTTGTCAGTTACTAGGAAGATGAACTGGTTTAGAACTGGGGGACTCAGCCTAGGGCTGAGGGCCATTCTCCAGGAGAATGGAGGTGCTTGGTCAATTACTAAGTATTTGACCTTGGGTCAAATTATGCAGCCTAGGGTTGAGGCACCTAGTTAGTTACCAAGACATCACTATAAGTCCTAGACTGGGCCTGGGGATGTGAGGCACTCCCACTCTCGATCAGTGGGCTTTGTGATCTTCTCCAAGGATTAGCTACCCTTGGCTAAGACACCTAGTACCCGATCTTGGTGGCACAAGGAGTGTGAGATAAAAGCATTAGTAATTCACTTTATTTATGATGATGTACTTTTGTGTGGGTATGAAGGACCCCTATGATCACTTGTTTTGACCACAGGGCACTTGAAGAAGGCTAAAAGGTAAAAGTAAAAAATACATAAGGACCCTTGGACCACTAAGGAGTCAAAGTGAAAATGCAAAAAAGACCTTTCGTACCACTAAAGGTAAAGGAATAAAATACTATTATTTTATTCTTTTGAGTTTTGGTCCACATCCAAGTGAATCAAAGGCTATAAAAGAAGATAAACTCCAATTCATTTTTACACACACTTGCTCATCTTCATTTAGTTTCCCCTTAGATTTTTTCGGTGGAGGAGACAGAAGGTTCTTGTTTTTGGTTTATGCCCTAGCATGGAGGCTTTCTAGCTAGGACATCTTTATCCTTCTTCAACAGCCAAACCCGAAGCAACTAGGGTATCCTCTTAGGTGAACAACAGATTGGCCTAGGGCTCACCCTAGTCCACATCTCTTTTCTTGGCAGTATCCTTCTCTGCTCTGGGTATCCTAGGGCATACCCCTATCCTTCATGACTAGAAAGTATGGAAGAAGAACAGACCTATCCTCTTCACGGGTAACCACAAAAGTGATTCAGGCAGCAGGAGTATAGGCCTCTTCCAAATCCGGAAGTCACTGAAGTTTTTTTTTGGGCAGTCCGTACATAGCTCGAGCAGCCACAAGAAGGTCTGTGCATTACATAGAAAATCCGGGCAGTCATTTGGGAAACCCTATACAGTTTGGGCAAAAGCATTAAAGCTACGGGAAGCCTACATATTCACGGGCTGCACTCTTCTCAAACTCGGGCAGCTGCAAACCCTCACGGGCAGCTGCAAACCCTCATGGGAAGTCTGCTAATAGACTATCACCTCTTCTGGGCAATAGTACCTTGATTCAGGCAACACCTTTCCCACCTCCAGACATACAAAACAGTCACGGGAAGCCTCAGATTCACTTCGAGCAACGCTATTCTTGCACGGGAAGCACTTGCTTTATCTCCGGGCATACAAAATAGTCATGGGCAGCCCTAATTTGCCCTCAAAATTCACGGGCAGGCCTCAGGCAACAAGAACGAGGTTTGGGCAGCCACACAGAAGCTCAGGTAGCTTCATTATCCACTCTAGGCAGCCAATTTCTAGCTCGGGCAGAGTCAGGAAAGTTGGGGTAGGTTTGTTACTCTTCCGGGCAGCTCCAGAAACATTCGGGCAGAAGGTCTAAAATCTGGGTAGCCATTTGTCAGTCTCTGGGTAGCAGTAGAAGAGGTTTGGGCAGGAGAGAGAAAAATTGGGCAGAAAGCCCTAAGCTGATTTTTCAATGTAAATTGTTCTTGTGGAATTTGTTGATCAAATGGTTCAAGCCTATTAGGGTTTGTTAAATTATTGAGGAACATTCCTCTCAGAATTTTGAGATTGAAGAACTCAAGTCATCTCATTTAAGGGATGAATAACTAATGCTTTTGGGGTTTTTGTCCTTTAAAGGTTTCCCTGTGAAAACATCTTGTGTTCATGTGTGTGATGTTTTGATTTATCTACTGCACTTATCTTTTGTTATCTTACACTCTACAAAATTTTAAAGAATACATACTAATGCTAAAATTCAACAACATAGGCATTGGAAATTATGACGGGTTATGCAAGTTGTTAGATGTCAAATCGACGTTCTACCAATCACCATACTTGTAACTGTTGATGTGTTCATAAGTGTCAAACATGTTTTGAAATGGAAAAAACGTTCTGTGGAACGTCAAAATCCAAGCCTGGACCCCACTGTTAATTTTTACAGGTTTGAAGAGCCCTACACAACAACTATTGTTTCTATGGAGAGTCTTGTTGGTCCAGAAGCACCAAGAGAAACTTGTCAAATTGTTATTGATCATGGAGGAAATGTTCCATATTGGCAAGCCGAAAATTATCGGTTCATCCCTTCTGCAAGTACATTATTTTGATTTTTAGTTCATTTTACCTCATTATATCTGGTCATGCATACACTTTTGAAATGATATTGTTGTTGATATCATCTTTCTATACAAGGTGAGACCCCAAGAAAACCCGGTAAACCCAATACTGTTTGTGTTTACTCCATTGCTTCAACAAGATATCTGGAAATTGTTATTGATCATGGCGGAAATGTTCCATAATGGCACGGCGAAAGTTATCGGTTCATCCCTTCTGCAAGTACATAATTTTTTATTTTGCAATTCATTTTACCTCAATATATCTGATCATGCATACACTTTTGAAATGATATTGTTGTTGATATCATCTTTCTCTATAGGGTGAGACCCTAAGGAAACCTGGTACACCCAATACTATCTGGATCCCTTTGATGGGAAAACAACTTTGTGTGTCAGAAGAGCTATTTTATGACCTAGTCACTGGAAAGGAGGACCCCTCGAAGAATGGGGTTTTCAGTAACTATATATGTCACTACAAGTCGGGAGAGAAGGTTCAAATTATAGGTAGAGATCATATGAATTATGATATCTAAATTTTTAGGAGTGGACAAAATAGGCATCTTTGTTAAAACATAACATAAATCCAAATATTGATTCACAGTTCCAATAAATTGATAAACTCAGATTTATTCTTAGAAATTTAACACATTCTAAAATATGCAATTTATGAATGTGAATACCCTGTTACTCAACCAAATATGCAGTGGAAACAATGAACATCACACACTTTGAACACAGGAATTTTGGGCAATACCCCAGGAAAAACCCCGAAGGGAAAACTAGTCACAATGAGAAATTTATTTGAGCTCATGAAGAAACAAATGAGTTTGTGTCAATACATTTTCAACCAATCAAATCATTGTACTCATCTCAAAAAAATGAGTCAACTCCACCTCGAAATCTGTGCCAAGTCTCCCTCAAAATCTGTGCAAAAGATGCCTCGATTTCTATGCCAAATTAGGTTCTGCAGATTGTGTATTCTTGTTGTACAGACTGTATATTCTCTCTGCTATACAAATAGATTTAATGTTGAGAATACCTTGGTTTGCGTGCCACCAATAACTCTTGGTATATGTACCCCCTTTGCTTCTACTTCTCTCCTTCTCCATGCTCTTCTTCTCCAAATCTCTCATGCACGAATGTGTGTCTAAACTCTCCTAGAATTCTCTTTTTATTAATTGAGAGAATGACTGTCTCTTCATCTTCAAAGTCAACGGATGATACAAATTGCACTTAATGAATTAAATTTTTTTTTCACTCACCAATTAATAAAAAGTCACATTAACTTTATAAAACTAAAGTTAATGTCTAGGAAAGTCACTTAGGGCCTTTCTACATGCCTAGTCACCAATCCTATGTAGAAGACCTCTCGAGCTATAAAATCTAGCACTCCCTCTCAGCGAGGGGTACTTCTAGCATCTCCTCCGCCTAGATCGGTCTCCAAGCCCATCACACTGTCCGCTGTAGCTGCTCCCTCTGAACCAGAAGGCTTCTCAGCCACCTGCACTGGATATTGTGTTGAAGACTGGTTCCTATAAAACATGCTCCGAGGAGTCTCCTCAAACTCCTAAGCATCCAATTGAGTAATATCGTACCAAGTTTCCTGACATTATTGGAAGAAGCCTCACAACCAACTGTCCTTGATACTGGCGTAGACCCAGAATCCAAGATTGTCTTGGACTCAATCACAGGTTGTCCTAGCAACTTGTACGATCTCCCCAGCCTGACACCAAGCACTGCTGCTGTGTCTAGGGTAGCTACCTCTAGATATATTGTCCCCTCTGGAACACCACGCTATATCCTTCATCCTCCAAAGCTGATATTGAGAGTGAACTAACCTTCAGCTTTGGTGCAAACAACACCTCAGCCACCTCTAGAGATCCTCTTGACTCTAGCTAGAACCTCATGTTACTTTTGGTAGCTCGAAGGTACTTCTGCACCCTTGTGTCTAGGTGCAGGGTCCCGAGCACAAGTGTCTCTCTTAAGCAGTGTTATTGGAACCAGATTGGAACCGGTAAAACCGGCCAGTCTGACCAGTTCACAGGCCCAACCGATTCGGTTAGGTGCCTAAACCGGATAACCACTGGATTTGTCCTGAACTTGTTGTGAACCGACCGAGTTCCATACAAAACCAGGCCAAAACCGTCGAATCGACTGGTTTTGGCCGGTTCTGTACGAAACCAATCGTTCTGTAGTATGCTTATTTTTTGGTCTCTGGGGGCCATTTAGAGCCTCTTTGTTGATGTATTTTGGTTGAAAACTTTAGAGATGTATTGCACTTGGTGCTATGTTGGTTATTTGACCTCATACTTGCAATATATATGTGAACATTGCATATTTGTGTATTAATGGTTTTGATTCATATGTATGCACATGATGTAAGATCCCACAGCCAATTCTGAGTTAAATTTCTTTTTATGGTTTGGTTCGGGACTTGAGTCAAACACTTAGTGGTCAATTTGCAAAATACTGCTGTAGGATTATGTTCCAAACAAACCGAGCTTATAAGATGAGATTTTGTTGGGAATTGATGTCAAACACTTCACCAATACTGCCACCAAATCCCTGTTCAATTACTTCACTTATCTGTTGGTGATAATTAGAGTTTCTTGGTTTAGTAGCTTCGTCAAACACTTTGGGAAATGGTTTGGATACTGTTTTTTCTTAAAGATCCTATAGGTGTTTAATGCTGATTTATTATATCAGATTTAAAGTGGTTTTCACTTAACATATATCTGGTCTTTACATACTCTGATTTACCATATACCACACCAATACCATAAACAACCTTCAAATTTATGCAAAGGGAATTATTAATACTGATCAGACTTATAAAATCAGCAACACATGACTTCGAGAGGTCTGAATTAACTACAAAATTCTGACCTGAGAATGTAAGCAATTTACAGGCCTTGGTATGGTCTAAGATGACCCTTCTTATGCATAGGAGAGTTGTGGACCATCAACTAAGAAATATATATCAGCGTTGAAGAAGATCCTCTAGTAGGTGGTAGGTTACTAGCAGATCAACTTTCCTCTGCTGTAGTGACTTTCTGTCTTGTCCAAAATGGAGTCTATGGTCACAAATGACAAATGAATACCTTCTAACTTGTCCAACATTGAAAACCACAGTAACCACACATTGTAACTTAGAAGGAGACATTACACATGAATATATATGTTTTCTTACAAAATATGCATATTTTATGTATTTAGTCTACCGGTTTTTTTCCAGGTTTTTTTTCGGTTCCGGTCTGGTTTTTTGTCCGATTCACATTTTGGGCTCTGCAGGTTTGATCACCGGTCCGGTTTTGATAACATTGCTCTTAAGTGGCATAAAGTGACTTTTCGAAAGAAATGTGATTTTATGAGTTACATGACTTAAAGTGACTTTAAGTCACTTTAAGTCATGTCATCTTGCGATTAAATCACAACCATTGATTGTGGTGGGCCAAGATTCAATCTTGACCATAGAAGACGAAGAGTTAGGGGTTTTAATGAGGAGTTAAAATGACAAGCTTAAGAGAGACAAAACACACATTCCAAGGGAGTTTTGGAGAGAAGTGTGAGAGGCACGATTTTTAAGAGAAGAAGAGCGAGGGATTGAGCTGAGAAAAAGGTAGAGAGAGAGGAGGCTGAGCTAGAGGGTGTTAGACACAATGGCTCACTGAGAGGCAGGGGGGTGAATCAGTGAGCTTACACTTATTCCAATTTCAACTTCTTCAAACTCTAAATCATTTCACATTCACTTCAATATCATATTCATCAATAGACTATACTTCAATAAACAATTTACCATATGCCATTCATCAACTAAAACACATTATCAACAACACCATGCAAGAGACACAAGATATAGTTTTGCAATCTTTTATAATTGTTCAGTCGGCTACAACCATGAGGTAATTCAACACCTATTGAATCAGAAGCACCTACTTCTATTCCAAGACATAGATTGGTCTTTTCTTAGATCCTACTAAGAAAAATAATTACAAGACCCGGCTTGTATCACAAGTACATATTTGTCACATTACATCTCATACATCATTGTCAGTCTTGTCACCAATCTGATCGTTCTGTCATTGACCTCTGCTCATCTCTGTTAAACAACTTGTCACTGCCTTGTGAAGATCATCAGAGCACATTATCACTTCTCATTCCACAATCCAAATGCTCATGTCTTCTGGAATCTCCTCATGTCATCTGTCTTGTCACTATTCATGTCAAACTGATCAACTCTGCCAATTTGTCAACTCTGTCACAAACATGTCATCAGTCTGTCCACATCACCTGTTTCATTGTCTTATACAAATTTGTATCAAGGCTGTTCACACTTCTCCAAATTTCGGTTTAAACAAGGTTAGTCACTTCTTATAATTGTTCTTCAAACAGGTCCATTACAGACTGTACTTCATGCTCTTCTGGTTGTCCGAATTACTGTGTAATATGTATACATCAGTTTTAACAAGTTCAGACTTCGTCCTCAAGGATGATTATCAGACATGCTTCAATTCAATCTTCAAACATGTTAGCCAAAATGGTACAAGTCTGCTCTTTTCAACAAGAATAAGGTCTGCTCCTAAAACCTTCAATCCAGACTTTACATAGTTTCTTCCAAGAATCAAAGAAGAATTCTTCAAAAAGAAACTTGTTGCTGCTCCTTTTTATTACTGCTGCAATCCAAAACAGACTTAAAACTTTCAACTGCTGCTCACTTGTATGACTGTATAACTCGAAATTTAGAGCACATAAAAATCTCCCAAAACATTAACTTCAAAATTTGGCTGTGACTGCTACACACTGCTGCTACCTCAGACTGTGCACCCGAAATTCCTCATTGCCAATCAAAAATCAGACCTCCAACAGCCGACTGCTGCTGCCCATGAATTTCCTCAGTAAGCAGCCTGAATTTCCTTAGAGACAGTCCAAATTTCCTCAGAGTCCGAATTTCCTCATTATTTTGAGTGGGAGATCAAGTGTATATATACTGGTTTATTTTTTAATTTTACTGAGCCGACTTAGCAATGTTTTTATTTATTTATTTATTTTTTAATTAATTCTCTTTTTGCATTAGTTGTTGAGCCGACTTGTCATGGTTTTCAAATGCATCTTTGTTAAGGTTTAAATGCAAATGCACTTCTCATTATTTTAGGGTCTTCTTTAATATTTACAAGCAGGGCTTCTTATCTCATCATCCACTTCATCAACAGGCCAACCTTGTAGTGACTTCTTCAATGCAACTAGGGCTTTTTAATTATGCAAGAACTTCAACTTCAACTTCAATGATTTTACGGACTCCATGACATCTTATGGGCTTATTCAACATCTTAGTACTGCGTCAAGGGCTCATTAGCTTCTATGGACAAGAGCCACATCATCTTTAACAAAAGACCATCATGAGTGGGTTCCAAAACCCTAGTTTCTAAGAAATGACCATAAATTCTTCATGGTCCAAGATACCACAAGCAATGGGGTCATCATATATAATCATAATGTCAAGGTCCTTCATATACCTATGAGCCACATAATACCCAAATGACCACAGACTGGGTCATTTGGCCCACTAGGTGTTCCAATGGCTCCAAAGCCCAAGATGCCAAATCTTTGTCCTTTGCCATGTCATGCTTTGTCCTTCATTGTCCTTGTCAAATCTTTGTCATCCATGTCACTCTTTTGTTATTAATGGGATGTCATCAATGACAACCAATGCTCAACAGAGGGGGCATGCTTCTCTAAGTGAGAAGAGGGGCACGAATGCCCATAAGAAATCAACATTTGTTTGCAACAAGGTGAAGCGCATGCATTCCAAGGCACATTGCAACAGAGAGAAAGTGAGTCCGTACGATAGAAGACAAAGAGGTTGTACAACTGAGAAAGTGAGGCCATACAACATAGAAATCGAGGTAGCCTGTGGGCACGAAAATCAAGGTGATATTTGTTGTATTTTATACTTATGTTCTACACATTTTTAGAGGTGTGTTTCTACTGTTAAAAAGGCCGTACTCTATAGGCTGTATTGCTGAAAATTGGGTACTGTTTTTAAGGCAGGTGTTTGGGCCAGTTGTGTGAGGTGTTTTGGCACAGTTTCCAAGAAAATTGTTTGCATAGTGACTGAGTAAAGTAGTGTGTACTTTTTGCTGTGATATACTTGCTGTTGTACTCTCAATTTTTTTTTCCTAAGAAGCTCAGTAAAATCTCTCTTGACCGGTTTTCCACTTGGGTTTTTTTCCGGGGTCCTAGACCAAATTTCCTCAGTCATTTTTAAATTTACAGCATGTTGTTTTGTATTTATTTCCGTTGCAAAGTATACTTATTTATTGTATTTCAACTTACAGTTTCACGAAAGATGCATGCATGTGAAATGTATTGGATTTTATGCCTATAGAAGACTAATATCAGAGTTGGCTAAGTGACTGAATAAAGTACTGTGTACCTATTGCTGTGATATACTTGCTGTTGTGTTCTCAAAAATCTTTTCCTAAGAAGCTCAATAAAATCTCTCTTGACTGGTTTTCCAGTTGGGAGTTTTTCCAGGGTCTAAGACCAAATTTCCTTTGTCATTTTTAAATTTACAGCATGTTGTTTTGTATTTATTTCCGTCGCAAAGTATACTTATTTATTGTATATCAACTTACAGTTTCACGAAAGATGCATGCATGTGAAATGTATTGGATTTTATGCCTATAGAAGACTGATATCAAAGTTGGCTAAGTGACTGAACAGAGTTTAAGTTCAGATTTTAACATCTCACACATCCAACCCCCTTCACTACATGTCTGGTGTCTACTCCACTATCCGCATAACAGTCTGAGTCTATCTCTGAAACACTAAGCAACATTGACCTCATTTATGTTAGATGGCGAGATGAACCACTGTCCACAACCCATGCTCCAATGTCCTCAAACCCTGCAGTACCACTGCTTGAAAGACAAAAGACTAGAGAAAATTCATTCTAAACTTCTTAGTGAAGTCCTCAATCTCAGTTGATGCTACAGTTTGTGTCGCATCCTTGTCCTTCTTTTTGTTTGGACATTAACTTGCATAGTGGCCAGTCTTGTGACATGCAAAGCATTTCACTTTGCTCATGTCCTTTTGTTCACCTTTCGAGCTAGACCCTCCACCGGGGATTTTCTTGGGCCTTTGCTTGCTCTTCCCTGTAAGAGCAACATTTTCCTCATCATCCCCATGCTGTTGGTCAATGTGGCCGAAGCTAACTCTCAACTCCTCCTGTACGAAATCATCCCAAAGTCTAGTCCATGTAGGCATGTTCTCCTTGACAACGACCGCACGCACAATGTCCTATCATAGTTGTAAGAATCCATTCAAGGCAGTTCTAATCAACTCTGCATCATCCACATTCTCATCACGTACCTGTGAAATCCTAGTAAGGTATGATGTAACACTATGATACCGGACATGTCCATATAAGCCATCGTGTAATCGTGTCGGACACAGACACGTCCTGACACGGTGTTGGACACTTGTTTTGGACGTGTTCTATTTTAGGACACGTCCAAAACACGTGTTCGACACCGTTTCAAGACGTGTCCTAAAAACAGGACACCGTGTCAGGACGCATCATAAAAACAGGACACCGTGTCCTAAAAACATAACACTTCTAACCAAAAAAAATTGTGAAAAAACAATTTTATCTTCATTCATTCACAGTTTTTAGTGATGCTTGAGCTCTAAGAGGGTTTTTTTTTAGGTGAAGAGCATAAGAAGGTTTTCCATCTTGATCTACTCCATTTTGTATTTTCCAGTGGCATTCCGACATCTATGTAATACTTTTTGATTTTGATGACCTAATGAGATTTTTTTTGAGTCTATGAGAACTCATTGCACCAACGGAATTATAGCCCCCCATGTTTGTCATCCTTCTCTCTCTGCAGTTTGTGATGTATTTTATTATTTTTCCATATACATTTACATATTACATTGTTTCTCTTTTATTTGTGATGTATTTTCATTATTTTTCCATGTACATTTAAATATTACATTGTTTGGCTCTTAGCCTTTCAAATCAAGTCAGGGAGCACACCAACAAGTATTTTGTGGGGGCATATTCCACAAATAACATCACAAGGGGATTCATTACACATAGGGGAGGTTACCCCTTATTTCTATTCCTACCCATGACCTTCAGTGGCATAATCTAAAATATAAAGTGTGTAGATAGATGAGATTCTTCATTCTTCCATATATTTAAAGCGTGTATATAATTTTTAAATATAATTTAAAATATAATTGATAGATGAGATTCTTCATTCTTCCATCTTGATTTACCCCTTTTTGTATTTACTATTACTATTAGTCTATTTGGCATTTGCCAATGGCATTACGACATCTATCTAATACATTTTGATTTTGATGACATGATGAGAAATATGGTTCTGACTCCTGAGTATTGACATCTTGATCTATGACATTCATAAGTATCATGAATTATCTATGTGTCTCATAATCTCATTGTGATTACCGATTTGTAAATGTGCATTGATTCTAATTTCTATTGAATATTTGTAAAAATTTGGATCTATATGTCTATATTTTTAATATATATATATATATATATA
>LPNX011063157.1:153881-182635 GCA_001517045.1 Pseudotsuga menziesii
TTCTGGGGGTCACCGTGTCCGTGTCGGACACTCGAATCCTCGTGTCCTCGTGTCAGGTGACTTAGATGTAACATTGTCAGTCTTGGTCATCTTAGTATCTCTCAGTTTCTCTCTCAAAACAATTTTCCGGTTTTGATTATTGCTCTGGTACAACTTTATCAAAGCTTCGCACATATCAAAGGCATTATTTTTTCGGTCACGAGGCATAATGCGGTCTTTCACTACATCAAGAAGAATATGTTTTTCCTTCGCATTCTTCTTGTTATATTCAGCCAATGAATTAGGATTAGTGGGAATCGTGACAATTTCCTTGGTTATACCCCATAACTCAAATTCCTCCAACAACAACGTGATCCTCTCCTTCCATGGGATGAAATTCGATGCACCGTCCTATCCTCATATTGCAAGCTAAATGTCAAAGACATACTCATTGACCAACCAACAACAAGCCCAAGTCTGCTAGGTGAAATAACTCAACAGTACACCTGCTACCCTTGTGTCAAATACTAGTTTCTCTATTCAAAATCAGAGTCCCAACACCAAAACCATGTTGAAATATGACATAAATCTAGATATTGATTCACAGTTTCAATAAAATGCTAAAGTTAGATTTATGCTCAAAAATTTAACACATTCTAGAATTTGCAATCTATGAATGTGAATACCCTGAATTTACTCAACCAAATAAGCAGCGGAAACAATGAACATCACACCCATTTGAACACAAGAATTTTGGGCAATGCCCCTGGAACAACCCTGAAGGGAAAATCAGTCACAATGAGAAATTTAATATGAGCTCATGAAGAAATAAATGAGTTTGTAGCAGTACATTTTCATCCAATCAAATCATTGTACTTACCTCAGAAACCTGAGTCAACACCACCTCAAAATCTGTGCAAAGTCTCCCTCGAAATTTGTACAAAAGATGTCTTGATTTATGTGCCAAAGTACATTGTACGGATTGTGTATTCCTGCTGTACGAACATATTTAATGCTGCGAATACCTCGTTTTGAGTGCCACCAATAACTTTTGGTTTTTTGCGCCCCCTTTGCTGCTACTTCTGTCCTTCTCCAAGTTCTTCCTCTCCAAATCTCTCATTCATGAATGTGTCTAAACTCTTCTAGAATTCTCTTTTTATTAATTGAGAGAATGGCTTTGCCTTTTCATCTTCTGAATGTTAAATTTATTGGAGATATGGAATTAACTTTTGTAGAATGTCCTCTTTTAACTTTTAGCAGACTTAGATTAATAGCATATGAATCAAGTGATTATAAACCAGGAATAGATAACCACAGCAAAGAAAACAACCATCAACAAGAACACAAAAAGATTTACCCTGGGGAAACCTTTTCAGGAATAAAACCCCAGTGTTACGCTGTATTTGTACCCAACGCACCTTCAGATGTGCCCCAGGGAGAGAGAGCCAATTTTTTGACCAAGAGGGGTGTTTTCGAGCATTGGTGGTCATGGCTGGGCCCTTTGGTCCTTCCTTTAGGAGTGCTATGGCTTAATGGCACTGTTGACTACCCTTTGTTGAGGTTTTAAACCCCGAGGTTGGTGACTGGGGCTCCTAGGGGTTTATCATTGGGTCACATGGCCCCATATCTTGTTTGCTTGCTCAGGTGGCCTTTGCTTCAGTTGCGAGACATTCGTCTCCTTTTACTTCCACTTAGGACACCCTCCTGGCCTTTTAGTCAGCTGACACCTTCTCTCCCTGACATTATTTCTTTAGAGGAAGCTATCCTCCACACCAGGCCTTCTTGTTGCTTTGAGGAGGGCGTTGAGGGATTTTACAAGCATTCTTGGGGTTAAATGGGGTATAACGCCCTCCCTCCAGCTCACTCCAGCCTTTCATTCGGAGTGATTCACTTATTTTAGCAAATTTTGGCACTTAGGGGAAAAATACCCTAAGTACCCTACCTTAATCCTACATTATGGCTATTTTATTATTATTATTTTGTTTTAATTTTAAGTTGACATTTTATAATTTCAAATTGACTTTTTAAAGACATGTCAGCCTGGATATTTTTGTAAAAAGTGAGTGTGAGATCATATAAATAGATCTCCTCACTTCGTTTTTAAAACAAGACTCATGGGATAAAACACTATGCACTTATTTTACCCTACATAGGGCTCTTTGGAGTGATGCACCCCTCTTGAGGAAAGATATTTTTTGGGTTTGATGACGAGTTCTTGAAGTATCTTGGTTTTGGCTCTTTCTCAAAGGTGAAGCTATGATTTGTTGGTGAAACACGTGCACAAGGAGTTATCTATGTCTTGTCTTGATGTCTCTTTGTAAAAAGCTGATGAGTGATGTATGTTTGTAGATGGAATGGTAGCCATTAGGTTGCATCTTGTATTGGTTAGGTCTTCATCAACTTTTATCACCTTAGTGTAGAAGTGTTGAATTTTAGCATTAGCATAAATACTTAAAAAAATTTGCAGATTAACTTAAACAAATGACAAGTGCAGTAAAATAACATTCATCACATCAGCACAATGGACACAAGAGTTTTTCACTGGGGAAACCTTCAAAGGACAAAAAGCATTAGTAGCTCATCTCGTAAATGAGATGCCTTAGCAAATTCTTCAAAAGGTTCCTCAAACCCAAATAGGCTTAACCACATAAGTAGAAAAACCAATTTCTAGAATTACTTCAAAAATGCCAAAATAAGGCTTTTCCAGAATTAGGGCTTTTCTCTCTCCTTCCCACAAATTATGCAGGCTTCCCTAGATTTCCAGATTTGCTGACTGTACTTGTCATCCTACTCGGATCTATCCTAGATCTGCCCGATCTATTGTACGGTTGCCCGAATCTTCTTCTTACCTTCCCAGATGTTGTACGGGTGCCCGATTTGCTGTATGGTTGCCTGATCTGCTGCCCTGTGGCCTTCCCAGCTGCCCTGTGGCAGCTTTTCTACTGCCCGACTGCTTTGTGGCAGCTTGCTATTGCTCGACATCCTGTCCATGCCCTCACGAGTTGGCCTGTAGGCTGCCCGAAGGTGCTGTAGGGCCACGACAGCCCTTGTGGGTCTTCCCTAGGGCTTCCCGAGAGTTAGCCATGAGCCAAACCCTCATGGGTATGCCTGTAGCAGGCTTCCCGTGGGTGCCAAGAGGGCAGTGCCCCTCTATGGCCTGCCTAAAGAAGAAAAGAAAAGGGTTGCCCATAAAAAGGAGGCTTTCCGTGAAAGATCCAGCTGCTCGGGAAAACAGTGAGGCTGCCCATAAATTAAGGTTTCCCAAGTGGATCTGGAAGTGGCTTCCCATATCTGAAAAGATGCTGAAGATGAGGGTTTGAAGAAACCCTTAACAAGAAACCCTAGCTGAGGGTTTTCCTGAGAGATCTTCATTATAGAAGTTGTACCTGTGAGAGCAAGTGTGTGTGTCATAATGAAATGACTTGATCTTCTTTAATAACCTTTAGTCACCTATAAGTGGACCAAAATTAGGAAAGACAAAATAATAATATTTTATTCTTTCCTAATTTCACTTTTACCCTTTTTACCTTTCAATAGTCTAAAAGGCCCTTTATGTATTTTTTACTTTTACCAAAAGTCTTTATGTAACTTTGACTTTCACTTGTGGTCCAAAAGTCCTTATGTATTTTTGACTTCTGACTTTATCCTTTTTCAAAGTGCCCCTGTGGTCATCACCTGTGGTTTTTTATTCCATTCAAAGTACATCATCATAAGCTAAGAGAGTTACTAATGCTTTTATTTCACACCCTGTGTGACACCTAGATCAGGCACTAGGGTAACTTAACAAAGGGTAGCTAAGCCTTGGAGAAGTAGACAAAGCCCATAGATCAAGGGTCAGAGTGTCACATGTGCCTAAACCAAGTCTAGGGCTTACAGTGCCTTCCTAGTAACAGACCAGGTGCCTCAGCCATGGGCTGCATAATTTGACCCTAGGTCAAATACTTGGTAATAGACCAAGCGCCTCCATTCTCCAAGAGAATGGCTACTCTGAACTAAGTTGAGTCTACCAGTACTAGACTGGTCCACATTGTGGTCCCGGACCAAGTGTCCCCGTTCTCCAAAGAGAATGGCTCTCGATGTTGCTCAGAAAAATCAACACTCCCTCTCAACGAGAGAGGCATTCTCTGCCATACCAAGCTTGTCACGAAAGTACACGAACTTAGATGCTGACAGAGGCTTGGTCAAGATATTTGCAATCTCTTCATCCGTACGAATGTACTGCAACTAAAGAGCACCTCTTTGCACTAGGTCTCTGATGAAATGATACCTCATTTTCAATGTGTTTTGTTCTATCATGAAACACTGGGTACTCCCAAATCTTTATGCATCTCTGATTATCGCAATGGATGATCGTTGAGTCAAGCTTTCCCCCGAATAGATTAGATATCATTTTTTTGAGCCAAACTGCTTCCTTGTAGGAATCACTTGCAACAATATACTCTGCCTCAGCTGTACTCTGAGCTATGGAGCCCTGCTTTCTGTTGGACCAAGAGATCATTGCTGATCCCATACTTAAGCAATAACCAGAGGTACCTTTTCGGTCAACTCCACTTCCAACCCAATATGAATTTGAATATCCAGATAACAATACTCCATTGCTGGATGTATACCTGAGCCCATAAGTGATAGTACCTCGCACATATCTGAGTACATGTTTGGAAGCTACCAAGTGTATGTGCTTCGGATCGGACATGAACTGACTCAGTGCATTCACTGTGTAACAGATGTCTGGTCTTGTATGAACTAGAGTCCACATTCTGTGAACTAGAGGCCGAGTCCCGCAACTTTGTCAAGTTGGTAGTCATTGGTACTCTCATGGACTTGCAGTTATGCATCCCAAATCTCTGCAAGATATCCATTGCATATTTTCCTTGTGTCAGGAAGATCTCACCTGACTTTTGCCAGACTTCTAAGCCAAGGAAGTAATGCATAAATCCGAGATCTTTCATCTCGAATTCAGAGGTAAGCTCCCTCTTACACTGGTCTATCAACTGTTCATCACCTGTAAGAAACAAGTCATCTACATATCGAACAAGTATCAAGACATGATTATGAACAACCTTAAAGTACAAGTTAGAATTAGCTGTACTTTTGGAAAACCCCAAGTTATGGAGAAATCCATCCATCCCGGCATACCAAACTCTTGGAGCCTGTTTCAGTCCATAAAGGGCTTTCTTCAGTTTACATACATGGGTTTTCTTCCCACGAGTCACAAAGCCTTCAGGTTGTTCAATATAAACTTCTTCCTCAATCTTACGATTGAGAAAGGCTGTCTTTACATCCATCTAATGTAACTTCCATTCGAATACTCCAGCAAGTGAAATGATGGTTCTCATGGTAGTATACCTGGCAACAGGAGCAAAAGTCTCGTCATAGTCAATGCCTTCTTTCTGAGTGAATCCACGAGTTACAGTATACTTCTCCACACTACCATCTACAACATGCTTGATCTTGTAAAGCCATTTGGAAGTCACAACTGACTTTCTTGTTGGTTTAGGAACAATTTCCCAAACATCATTCTTCATGATTGACTTGTACTCTTCAATCATGGCATCAATCCATACCTGTTTACTTGTTGCTTCTTCGTATAATGAAGGTTCTGAACTGATAAGCTGACTCATAAGATCGGAGTACTTCTGTGATCTTATGCTTTCTCTGAAAGTCCCAAGAGAAGCTTTATGCTTCTCGCCTTCTTACACCATCTCTCGGTACCAAGCAGGTCTCCTTTTGGAAGGAGGAACTTCAAGTAGTTCTTCTAGTGGACTTTCAGTGTTCTCGGGAACATCTGGAATTTGATCATCAAATTCCTCTTCCTCCTTCTGAATTTCTAAATCTGGAAACTCAAGTGGAGCAACTGCATCTTCTGGTGAAAGCTCTAGTGTTTTACGAAACACGCCTTCCTCATAGAAGATCACATCTCTGCTGACCTCAATGTGCCTTTGTCCAGGTATATATACTTGATAAGCCTTCGAGCAATCACTGTACCCAACAAATATACCTTTCTTACCAGAGGGTTCTAGCTTGGCCCTCTTCTCTTTTGGCACATGGACATACACAGGAGTACCAAATATCCTCATGTGATCAACCGCAGGTTTCTTCTTGGTGAAGACTTCTTCTGGAGTCTTCTCCCCCAAGATAGCATGTGGGATTCTGTTCTGGATGTACACAGCAGTTCTTGTAGACTCAACCCACAAAGACAAAGGAAGATCTAGATCAGTGATCATGGCTTTAGTAGCCTCACAGATCGTTCTATTCTTCCTTTCTGCAACCCCATTCTGCTGAGGGTTGTAAGGCACTGTCAGCTCTTTCTTAATTTCCGCTTCTCGACAAAAATCATCAAACTCATTAGATTCATACTCACCTCCGCTATCTGATCTCAAGATACGGATGTGTCTGCCAGTTTGATTTTCAATCAGTGTCTTTAACTCTTTGAACCTGTCTAAGGTTTCACTCTTGGCCTTGAGGAAGTAAATCCAAGGCTTCCGAGAGTAGTCATCAATAAAGAAGACATAATATAAACACCCACTCAAGGATGGGGAAGACATAGGCCCACAAATGTTAGAATGAATCAAATCCAAAATGCCTTTAGATCTACTTTAACTTCTGGGAAAGGATTTCTTAGTGTTTTTACCTAGAGCACATCCTTTGCAGATTCCTTCATGTTTTGGAGAAAATTCTGGCATACCTGTAACCATCTTCTGCAATCCTAGGAGAGCTGTGTAGTGAAGGTGTCCAAATATTCTATGCCAAAGTTCACATGGATAAACTGTGTGATGTACCAAAGCATGAGTGGAATCCTTAGAAGCCTTGTAGAGGCCTCCCTCTCGAACCCCAATCTCTCTTGCTGAGTTTAGATCTGTGTCTTTTTCCCATAAAAAAACCTTCTTGTACATGAAGAGGACTTTGTAGCCATTGTCTTCTAAACCAACAACAGATAAAAGATTCTTCTTTAAACCAGGAACATAAAGAATATCATCAATATGAAGAACCGTACCTGAGTCAAGTTGAAGTGAAGTTGAGCCAACTCCTTCAATCTTGTAGGTGGAGTCATCTCCAAGTTCTACCTAATTGGTAAACTTCTTCTTTCTGTAACTGGTGAGAGCTCTACGGTTACCTGTCATGTGCTTGGAGGCACCACTGTCCACCAACCAAGAATTGGGACAATCTGAGAAAGAACCAGTTAGAGCAAAAATCAAGTAGTACTCTCTTTTAGGTTCTTCAATTTTGTTAGCCTTAGTTTTCTTCTTCTTCTTTGGTTCTTCATCTTCTTCTTCCTCTGCTTTTGCAGCAGATGCTTGAAACCTTCGTTTGGGTTTCTTCTTGTTCTGCCTGTAGTCTCCAGCAAAATGTCCAAACTTGTGGCAACTATAACATTCCACTTTTGACATGCCAGAAAAATTACCCTGAGGTTTCTTTCCCTTCTTTTGCTCAGGGGAAGGCTTCTTGAACTTCTTTGTCTTTGCTGCAAGTGCAAGGTTGTCCTCCTTGACTACCTTGCCAGAGGTCCTTCCTTCTTCTTCTATGCAATCATGCCAAAGCCTTTCAAAGGTTGGTTGATTCTCTCGTCCACTGACGGATGCAATGAAAGTTTCCAAAGAGCTTGGGAGACCATCAACCACTGTTTGCACAAGATCATCATCATCAACAGTAATACCAATAGCAATGAGTTGATCTCTTACCTGTGCAATTTTCGTGAAGAAGGAACCAACGCTTTCATCTTTGTTCAGCTTCAAAGTTCGTAGCCTCTTCTTTAAGACTCTCTTCTGACTGGGAGCCTTCTTTTCATATAGCTTGACCAAAGTATCAAAGCATTCTTTAGCAGTCTTCAAAGATGTGATGTTGGGCATCACTGACTCTCTGACAGAATCATAGATGATTCTTCTAGCCTTACCTTGCTTCCTCTTGTAAGAAATCCTACCAGCATTTGTTGTTGGCTCTTCTGTGTCATTAAAACAATGTCATCCAAGTCATTTTCATCTAGAATGGCTATTAACCTGGCCTTCCAGGAGTTGAAGTTGGTTGAAACATAGAGCTTCTCTTCCGGTTTGAAACCATTAGTGGCCATCTCTACCACTTTTTCAAATGTTAGATCTACAAATCTTATCCCAAGATCTAGGAAAAACAACAGTAGTGTACCTTTACTGTGTTTTCACATGCTAAGCTCTGATACCATGTTGAATTTTAGCATTAGCAAAAATACGTAAAAATTTGCATATTAACTTAAACAAATGACAAGTGCAGTAAAATAACATTCATCACATCAGCATAATGGACACGAGTTTTTCACTGGGGAAATCTTCAAAGGACAAAACCCCCAAAAAGCATTAGTATCTCATCTCGTAAATGAGATGACTTAGCAAATTCTTCAAAAAGTTCCTCAAACCCAAATAGTGTTAACCACATAAGCAGAAAAACCAATTTCCAGAATTACATCAAAAATGCCAAAATAAGGCTTTTCCAGAATTAGGGCTTTTCTCTCTCCTGCCCACAAATTATGCAGGCTGCCCTAAATTTCCAGATATGCTGACTGTACTTGTCAGCCTGCTCGGATCTGTCCCAGATCTTCCCAATCTACTGTATGGCTGCCCAAATCTTCTTCTTACCTTCCCGGATGTTGTACGGTTGCTCGATCTGCTGCCCTGTGGTCTTCCCAGTTGTCCTGTAGCAACTTTGTTGTTTTTCGGCTGCCTGACATCCTGTCCGTGACCTCACGGGTTGGCCCGTGGGCTGCCCTGAGGGACTGTGCAGCCTCGGGTTGCTACAACACCCTCATGGGTATTCCTGTAGGCTGCTTGGAGGTGATGTAGGGCCACGACAGTTGTTGTGGGTCTGCCCACGGGTATGCCTGTAGTAGGCTGCCCGTGGGTGCTAAGAGGGCAGTGCCCCTCTATGGCCTGCCCAAAGAAGAAAAGAAAAGGGTTTCCCGTAAAAAGGAGGTTTCTCGTGAAAGATCCAGCTGCCTAGGAAAACAGTGAGGCTGCTTGTAAATTAAGGTTGCCCAAGTGGATCTGGAAGTGGCTGCCCAGATCTAAAAAGATGCTGAAGATGAGGGTTTGAAGAAATCCTTAAGAAGAAACCCTAGTTGAGGGTTTTGCTGAGAGATCTTAAGTATAGTAGCTGTACCTGTGAGAGAAAGTGTGCATGTCATAATGAAATGACTTGATCTTCTTTTATAGCCTTAGTCACCTGTAAGTGGACCAAAATTAGGAAAGACAATAATAATATTTTATTCTTTCCTAATTTCACTTTTACCCTTTTTACCTTTCAGTAGTCTAAAAGGTCCTTTATGTATTTTTGACTTTTACCAAAAGTCCTTATGTAACTTTGAATTTCACCTGTGGTTCAAAAGTCCTTATGTATTTTTTACTTTTGACTTTAGCCTTTTTCAAAGTGCCCCTGTGGTCTTTTTTATTCCATTCAAAGTACATCATCATAAACCAAGAGAGTTACTAAGGCTTTTATCTCACACTCTGTGTGACACCTAGATCAAGTACTAGGGTAACTTAACAAAGGGTAGCTAAGCCTTGGAGAAGTACACAAAGCCCATAGATCAAGGGTCAGAGTGTCACACATGCCTAAAAAAACCTAGGGATTACAGTGCCTTCCTGGTAACAGACCAGGTGCCTCAGCCATGGGCTGCATAATTTGACCCTAGGTCAAATACTTGGTAACAGACCAAGCGCCTCCATTCTCCAAGAGAATGGCTACTCAAAATTAAGCTGAGTCTACCAGTACTAGACTGGTGCACATCGTGGTCTCGGACCAGATGTCTACCGTTCAACAGAATGGTCACTCAACACTAGGTTGAGTCTATACCATGGTCTCGTACTAGGTGTCCCCATTCTTCGAAGAGAATGGCTCTCGATGTTGCTCAAAAAAATCAACAAGAAGCACGTCCTCTTTAGGAGTCTTCTAGGGCTAAAGTCTAGGTCTTTAGGTTTGTCATCTAACCTAGGTTCTCCTTCTCACTAGGTAAGCCATCCTCTCTATACGCCCTACTTTTCTAAAACCTAGTTTAGGGTTATTTAGGGTCAATTTTAGGTTAGTTTAGACCTAGGTTAGGGTTAGTTCTAGGTTCCCTTTACCTCCTTAACCCTCACATACTCCGAAGTAGTTGTAGAAACACCCTCTAAGACCTTCGCTCCTCCTCCCCTAAGGTTCGTTATTCCTCTCCTTTCCTTACTCCACCCTCGTTGCCCTAGTTTCTCCCCTCGGTTTCCCTCCAAAACAACCCTAACAACCTGCAACCCTCCTCCTAATCTCCATATCCAACCCTCACTTGCCTTTTTTCTATCCTCGCCCTAGTTGCTAGCACCCTCACTCTCTCCTTTCTTCCTCTTATTTCCATCCTCGGCCACCCTACTTTTCCTCTCATCACCCTCGATTCTACTCCTGAGGGTTGTTACAACCCTCAACCCTATCTGTTTGGGCCTCTTTTCTACCTTACACCCTCGTCCTTCCTTTGCTTCCCTCCATCCTTCTCGCGGTCTGGTACAGACCTTCCCTCACACAGTCAAGGCCTCAATCCGAGCTTTTAGGGCTGCCCTTACAGTGGAAACCCTCCCTAACCAAACTTTGGTGTACATTCCTTCTTGTAAATGTCCTTTAACCCTGCACACAAGAGAGTAATCATTGGTTAGTGGGTTATATAACAGTTGGTTTAAAATATAACTAAAGGAGGATTGTTAACACCATTTATTAGTACATTAAATGCTCATTCTGTATGGTCACTTTGTAACTCTGAAACCTCAATATACTGCTGCTAATGTTTTACCTCAAATCTGCTTTAAATGCTTGGTCATGTATAATGTTGCTTACAAAAAAGTCTGGAGTAAATGATGTGTGATCATGAATGCCTAAGAACTGATATATCATAAAATTTTGTTAACATGAACTGAAAATACTGCTGTTATGATTGGTATGGCACATGATACTTGCATATCAAATTCGAATGAATGACACTTTATACTAGTTACACCTCACACAAGTTATATCGTATATGCACTACTTAGGATTGGAGTAGTTTACTCATTTTGATCCTCATAAATACACTATTGGAGTAGATGTGCTAACTGTACCTATAGGGGTCATATTCATGCTCATAGTATATCTTCTTCACTTTTGATTTGACTCCAACAAGGCACTGGTCACTAACTTAATACATGCATAAGATATATTTTGTGTCGAAGTGTCTTTTGTAGAGTTGTCATTAGGGATCTCCCCTGGGAGGTTTTGACTTCCGAAGAAGTTAGGAGACGTGACTAAGGTGACAATGGTCACTTTCTCCACATATGCTTGTCGGTGGCTTGGACTGCCATTTCTACTGGTAACATCCACCATAGAGAAAATCTTCTTTTATATGAGATGACTAAGATTAAACTTTTACATCAGAAATAAAATTTGCCACTAAAGCATACATACCAAGAGATGGCAGAAGATGGTAGTAGCTATGCTAATGTAAGCCTTAGGCTTACTAACGTCAGCCCTAATCGGGCTAATTATGTTGGAGATAAACACAACCTTCTACTTGAGATCTGACTGATATCTTGATGGAGGACCTTCTAGAACTTGTTTACAGTCTTCATCCTGCTCACAAGTGATGACGCCAACCCTCTAGGAGATGACGCAGGCCCTAGAGATGCTCCAAATGCAGATGAAAACCCCTTCCTGTGCAGAGAAAACGTGCCCTTTAAGGACCCAATCTGTCCCTGTCGTAATCCCTAACAAGCTTTACTGTGGAGCCGTGGGAAAATTTGAGGAGGTTAGGGTTTGAATATGACTTGCGACCACCTGCTGTGATTTTATCTTGTTGAATCAAACCCTCAAAATGGTAACACTAAGATGAAGACGACAAGAAGTAGCCCACTTTAGTTTTAGGACAGAGATAATGATGATAGAATGATGATATTTCATTTAAAAGAGAGCTCCTTATTTATATTTCATCATTAAGTAAAACAAGGGGTAAATTCCATAAGTCAAGGAAATCACTAACCCAAAACCACTTTAGTATTTTTTAATTTAATAATAAAAAATTATCTTTAAAATACTTTAGTTAGGGTCCTTGTAATTTCATGTTGGGCTTTTAACACTTTATTAGGGCTATTAAACAAATCTTCTTCGGCAAGTCATCTTTAGGCAATGTCTTAGCCCTTCTCTTGGTCTTCATGGTCCACACGTGCCAACTCAAAGTACATCATCATATACAAGGACGATTTTTTTCTATATGTCTTGTTCTCCCCACTAACACCAAGGTCGTATGCTAGTTATTCCAACAAGGGGTGGCCAGTCCCTTGAGGAGGTCCCATAGCCCAATGACCAAGGAGAGGAGTACATCATTTGCCTAGACCCACTCTAGGGGTTTTGTGTTGGCCTGGTAATTGACCAGGTGCCTCAGTCCTAGGCTGAATCAAGTTAACCAAAGTCAACATCTTGGTAACAGACTAAGTGCCTCATTCCTAGACTGAATCATCTTCCTGGTAACTGACCAGGTGCCTCAGCCCCACGCTGAATAATATTCCTGGTAACTGACTAGGTGCCTCCATTCTCCCAAAGAATGGCTTTTGATGTTGCTAAAAAATCAACACCGAATGACTTTGTCTCTTCATCTTCAAAGTCAATGGATGAGATAAATTGCACTTAATGAATTAAAAAATAATTTTCACTCACCAATTAATAAAAAGTCACATTGACTTTATAACACTAAAGTTAATGTCTATGAAAGTCACTTAAGTCCTTTTTATTATTTACATGCTTAGACACCAAGCCTATGTAGAAGACCTCCCAAGCTATAAAATCCAACAATCTTAAGCCTCTAACATAGAGACCCTATGATTATCTGCAGGTCCATCTGGAAAACTGTTGCTTCTACCAAAAAATGATCCAAATGCAATAGACATAATGATAGTGACTGGTACAGGAATAGCCCCTTTAGAGGATACCTACAGAGAATGTTTATAGAGGATGTTCCGTCCTTCATATTTGGAGGACTTGCTTGGCTTTTCATAGGAGTTGCTAACACTGATAGTCTTCTCTACTATAATGAGTTCACAGAGTATGCAAAGCACTACCTCAAGAACTTTAAACATGATACTGAATTGAGTAGAGTATAAGAACAAAAGAGGCGACAAGATCTATGTTCAAGGCAAAATTGAGGAGTACAGTGATTAAATTTTTGAGCTGCTGGATAAAGGAGCTCATATCTACTTCTATGGATCGAAGGGCATGATGCTTGAAACTCAAGACACATTAAAAATAGTTGCAGAAGACTGAGGAGAAAGCTAGAATGAGAGATTTTCACAGCTTAACAAAAATAACTAGTGGCATGCAGAAGTTTACCAGTCATTTTCCAGATCTGAACTTTTATTTTCCTGGGGCAATCTCTACTAGTCTTGACTGAATTGCTAGTCATTGTTTTGTATCTTTTTTAGAATATAAATCTAAGATTCTATATGCAACACTCAACATATATTTGTTTTGGTGTCACTATGTGAAACTTGTCAAAAAAGTGTTTATATTTCTTTGGAATATGCTTCATTTCCAAGTGCAAATGCTATTGAAGGCAAACAAAGGCAATAATTTGAATTTGAGTTATTCTGGAAATCTTATTTTTCTTTTTGGATGTTTTGTAACAATCTACCTTTAATTCCAGTTGACTCAAAACTAATGCTACTATTTGGTTATGTGTATAAATGTCAGTAAAATGTGTGTCTCCATTCTGGTGAATTTTTCATGTTGGCAGATTATTAGTTCGTTTTGACTGCATGAGTTAGGTGGTGTTTCTCTGGCAGATTTTTTGTGGATGTTGTTTCATTCTATTTGCCTCAAGTTTGAATCCATTCCTTTGGAGCTGTGCCTATTGCTAGTTAATAAGACTGTTTTTTGGAACAGTAAATGTGAAACCAAGTCAATTAGATGGATTTCTTTGAAACTCCAACAAGATTGAAGGAAATAAAAATTCTGAAGAGTTTCTGCCTTTAGATCTTTAGCTCAGGCGGATTTAAAGCCTAGAAATATGCCTTTTTGTTTCTTCATACTATGTGAAGGTTCTAGATTGCAAGGTAGATTGTTCTATGGTTCAGCCAATAGTTTGAAACGACTAATGTCAATTCTATCATGTTGAATTTAAGCTCTTTTCTATTTACAATTTATGTTTCTTAACAAGTTCTTCTGGATGGAAATATTCTTGTGATATTTGGTTTGAACTTTGAAGGGGTGCATACTTGTGGAGCTCTGCATCTGTGCAAAAAATTAACTGGGCCTTGTGTTTGTCTATAAGCTTTATGTATCTGGATATTAAGTATGAATAAATATGAAACTAGCAGGCTAAACCCGGCAAAACATAATTTGAAGCAGCATACAATATTGCAATTGACATTTGCAGGAACTTTTTAGAACGTCTGGCTCGTCCTGTTTTTTTATAAAATTAAATAAGGCTTAATGTTAAAAGAGATTTCCAAATGACAGTTTATTGAAGGATGCTATGCTGTAGTGTTTTGTGAAACAATTAGGTGACATAATGGCAAATGTGCATATAAATATCTGTACATATTTTAGTAAATTTGCATAGTATTCGGTATGTACAGTGTACAAATAGAAAAATAAATATGTTGACAGTGGATGCAACAATGCTATTTTGTATGCTGTTATTTTTTGTTTCTTTTCTTTGACAATTCCACACACATTGGTAGCAGAGAAGGATGTTAAAATACACAGTCCACAAAATCTAGCTTGATTATCACAAGGAAAAACACTAGCTGATGGAAATCTTTTCATGTCTCTTGCTCTATTGCTACTGAAACATCTGTTTTGTCTATTTTCATTACAGTACATCTGCAAAACACATTCAACATTATGAAATGAGAAATAGATCCCAGTTTTTTTTTAATGTTGGCTCTTTATTTTTATACTCTGGCTGTGAAACTTTGTCGGACTATCTGTTTATGTTGCTAACAGCCAACAACAATGGCAAAGAGCAATAATTTAGACACAGTTAACTCAAAATGATGTTTGCATTCAGCAAAGTATAAAAAATAAAAAGGGCAACATACATGGAGAAAATGACCATCAAGTACGAGAGCCTGTATTCAAATTCAATTGCAAAGTCTTTGGGCAATATGTATGATGACCTCCAAGGCGAGGGTAACTATGAAAACTGAGAGTGAGCTGCTATGCAGAATCTAAAAGCAGACACAATAGGCACGAAATTCTCTGCAATAAAAAGAACATAGAAAAAATACTGAAAAAAGAAAAAAAGCAGGAAAAATTCTGTGTATTGTCTTTACCATACAGAACAACATTCTTCACTATGACAAAAGACACGTGCAAACTAGACACAACTTCAGTATGATTTACAAGGCATTCTTCAATATGCAAACTAGACAACTATGCCCCTTTTATACCAAAAAATTTCTAGTTTCATGCTCACTTTTGCATTTCAGTTTGGGTGTGTGATCTTAGAAGAGGCCAACAGAGAAGCAGAGAGCAAGAAGGGCATTGCTCATTGTTTCTCTTACAGGAAATTGCTGTCCAATGGTTCAGCATTTAACATTCTTCACTATTTTTGGCATTCTTCACTCCCCAAGTTTGCATGTCTTAGTTTCATCAAGTTTCAACTTGAAGATTTTCTATTTGTCATGTCCACACCATGTCTGGACAGGGAAAGAATTTCAATCCTCAACACCCATTGTGTAAATGCTGTGTGAGGATGAAGGGGACCAAGGGTGGCATGCAGACATCAGAAATCAAGTGCGCGCTTTTCCCTACACATTGGAAAGGTACATATACAAGATTTAGACTCCATTTCCTGAAATTTTAAAAAATCAAGGTACGTCCAGCTACAGTGCCAGAGCATGTCCCTGCACTACAGAGCAATGATTATCTGGACATCCTGTTCACTAACTATCTAACTGCACTCATTGATGATGATGAGGCAATAGAGAAAATGAAGTCCTGACTACTAGCAGTCAGCTATGTTGTTTTTTCATTTTCTAGAAATGTCATTGGATAATTTTTTATGTACTTGATTTTAAAATTAGGATTCGGTACTATCAGTCCACTGTTTTTCAATCAATGAATTAGGAGAATGACAAAAGATTAAATTTACAGCTTTTTCGATTTCAGATGCATTGGTCAATGTTGAATCTCAATTGATGAAGTTGTTGGACTGTGGAATGATTTGGATCTAAAAATGGCTCTGAATCATTGTTGATGAACATAATACATTAATTCCAGCTTTTTTCTATTTTATCTCATAGATATTATATGTGTGTACTCTGATGTACCCCTGTCCCCGCTTTCATGAAATCTAGTAGCTGCGGCTGTACCATGGGAACCTATATCTGGCTCATACAATAAAAGGAAAGGATGTTATGATTAGGACAGCCTTAAAGGATTGGATGAAGCACCAACAATTGGAAGCAGTGTTAAAAAGAACTTGTCTTGGATGAAAAATTGTCAAGGGGAGAGAGTAAGAGTTTGACTTGGAATCGAGAAAAAACTCAGCAAAACTCAGATGATGCAGGTAAAATAAATTAAAATAATATAATTCCAAAGGGGAAAAAACTTGGACCCGTGGAAAAATCAGCTGACCCACAAACACTTGCAAGTCCAGCTCGCAGCTGGTGAATCAGACTCACCATCCGCAGTATTGAGCTGTCATCAGATCAGCTCAGCTTGTTTTCTGGGCCAAACTAGGTTTGACCCACAAATTCAAGTCAAACTCAGCACATTTTGTAACATTGATTGAAAGAGCAGGAAAGTAAAAGAAGCAAAAAACACTTGAGCACTTGGCAAGGCAAAGAGGCTGATAAGGGTGTATAGTTCAACGATACAGTAACATCCTTAGGCAGACAAACTATATATGTGCTAACTTCAAAGCCAAAGAGGGAGATCTCTGACTTTCTGGAAGGATTAGACATGCATTTGCAAAAATTTGTGCTCCACCAAAAGGAGATTCACACAAGTTGCAAGTGGTAATTGGTAGTTAGGCTCTATTAGCAAGCTCTAAGCAGTTGGAAAAGAAGAGGTGCCTATGCAGGAACATACAGGAGGCTGTGGAAAATTTCCAAAACTTTAGCTTGACCTTTGTTGCCTAAGATATTTCTGCAATGTGCACTTCTGTAGTGCTTAAATTGTAGACAACTACTTTGAAATCTAAACGGGAGACTTAAGTGGAAAAGATCTTCATGCTCGACACGGTGGTAAAGACAACTCCAATGCTGCAACAGTTCATCCCAAAGCTTTTTGAGTTCTTTTCTTATCTGATTTGTTGCTTTTCTTTATGCATAGCTTGGTCATATATTCCTCTCCAAATCCTTCACATTTTCTCTTTGCTTTAATGTGTTGCAATTAGCCAAGCCTTTATGTTGTATGACAAATCAATATTGGCTGTCCACTCAATGGCAAACCTATTTTTTTGTTTCATGGAACAAGTCACGGGGAAACCCTCGGGCACTTTCTCTCATTTCGAGGATTGTACCCAAGGTAAGACGTTCAGGAGCAGTTAAGCACATCCCAACCCAATGGGGCATCAAGTGAGTCCCCCTAGTATAATTGCTATCAACAGCCAACTGGGGGATTTGACCCCGAGACTTCCTGCTTTCGGGAATAGCTCTTAACCACTTGAGCTAGCCCACCGGGCTCAATGGCAAGTCTCTTAGGCAAATACTTAAACAATAACCTATAGAGATGTGAAAATCTTGGTATTAAATATTGCAACAATGAGATACATTTCTAGCTATATTGCTAATTCCAATGCACCGCTTACTAGCCACTCAATACAATTTTTTTGCAGTTTGTCATATTCCACCACGTCAACAACAAGGCTGCACATTTTCGAAGGACTTTTCAAGCTCAAGCTTTGTTTCCTGTGAATTTCTAGTACTTTTTCTAGCAACAAATACTGCATGCTGCAGGACACCGTTCTCAGCCTCAATAGCTTTAGGAAGCACATTCCATATTTGATATCCATTACTAATGGAATCAGACCCAAAAAAAACTAATGCATCCATCTTCGATGGATCTATCATACATATAGCATCATGAATGCCACATACTAGGAGCAAATTCCCAATACGCCCTCTATAGTATAATAAGATGGTATACAATTTTTGCTTCTTGACTATTCCACATGCAAAAAAGGTTGCTTATGCACTTTGCAAAGGACACCCAACCTAGCTGGAATAGTTTCTAGTTTTCCTCTTTCCAATTTGTTTACAACAATGAATACTAAGCACTAAAAGGAAATATGCAACATATGAAAAAAAATCGTGAAAACATGACGACACAACTTCTGAACAATACATATCACCTTATTAATCAAAACTCAGAATCCACTGAAGACAATAAGTGAAAGAACAACAACTTGTTCTAGTGATAGGTCGAGAAAAAGACAGAAACAACTGGTAAACAAGGACTAGCAAAGAACAATGAATGCCGATTACAAATAGCATGCATTGGCACCATTGTTTTCTGAAATAGCATACACCATGCAAGCTAGCAATTAGCTCCTGAAAGCTGTGCAAATTGAAACCATTGTAAAACAGATCAATCATGGTTTTGACAGTTAGAGTTATGACTTTTTAATCATTCATTTTCTTCTTATCGCCCTTAACTGCAACTTTTTTCAATTCAACCTATAACTCCGCACCTAGAAATAATTTTTCTACTACACGTTCTTATTGAACAAATATAAGGCAACAAGTATCCTCACCAAATGATGGAGAATGGAATAGACAATTTGGAACAAAATGTTTGCAACCTAGCAGAAGAAGTATCCCAAAACTCTTCGAAACAAAAAAATATATATTGAAATATGCTTGGAAAGCTTTTTTAAAGTTCTTAAGTTGTGTTGCCACCTAATATGCACCCCGAGTAATGTGTCAAAAATCTTCAAGCCATTGGATGCATCCTTGGGGTAAGTCTCGAGTTAAGATACTATCACTCAAGACCAAACTCCTTCGTCTAGGCCAACTCCTAGCGAAACCAAGGGGGTGGTCCTTAATAAAATAATATAAGGCTGATTATGCTACAAAAGGAATTTAGTCTAAGAGTTTATTTGTTAAACACAATAGCAAAATGAAATTATACTTAACAAGATATACAATGTATAATTATTGACATGAAAATAAATACTTCAAAGCAATAAGGTGAATATTCAAAGTAAGACCAATGCTGAAAAGCAACTACAAAAAAGTAACTACAAACGCTGAAAGTAAATGCTTTGAATGTGCATTGGTGTGTTTTATGATTAGTTGGTCAGGTTCTTAAGGAGTGGGTTTGTTCTTGGTTTGGCCCACTTAGACTCTTATCCTTATTAGTAAGTGTAGAGCAAAATTACCAAGTGTCCAATGGGGTGAGACATAATTTGTCTAAAGTAACCCCCCGACTCTGTAGTATGCTCAATGCAAACCGCTTACTATTAGGAATACAAATTAAATGGATTTCCCTATTAATCTAGCCACTCGAATCCCCTTTCTGATTGTCTCAGGGATCGGGCCAAATTCCTACAGTGGACACAAGAGCATATAGGCACTGAATCAAGGTTCGTTAATTAACCAACAAAAAGAAGGAAGTTGAAATTAAACTACTTTAGTGCAATGTGTGTATAATGTGTTTTAATCTACGATCACAACTTTAATCTACTGGTTAGTATACAAATTGAAACAAGAAAAGAAAACAGGAAAAACACACCACAAAAATGAGGTGACAGAGATCCCTTCGGGATGGGGCTTTGGCGCTAGGTAGCCCACGTGCTTTTCTTTTATTACGATCTTTTACAATCTTTTGGAATGCCTTTGGTCCTTATAGATTCAGATCCAACATGCTTACAAGTTTTAGAAAAGTTGACTTGTGATGAAAGAGTGCTTTGGATGGTTCAAAACTTCAAAAATTCGCCAGAGTGCCTCTCTACCTGTTCATCAAAAGTGAAAAAACAGTGAACAAAAGATTGTAAAAGATGCCCAAAAACACTTTAGAAGTGTCTTTGGACATGGTTAGAAAAATCTCAAAATTACACTACGTTAAACTATGCTAAAAGACAAAAAATAACTAAGGAAAACAAGCTAAAAGCAAGCTTCCTTAGGGTCTTTCGTTGCCCTTTTGGGGCAGCCAATGAAAAGGCACTAAACTTGCCAAATCTTACTTTTAATTGCATAAAGAAACCTTTCACTAAAGCCTTTAGATATAATGTAAAATGACTTGCAAACTGAAACTCTTATAGTAGATATAATTATAAATAATGAAAACCTTGAGAGCAATTGAGATCTAAGCAAAAAAGAGATACAAATCAGATCTACTTATTACTATTGTCTTTAAAAAAGGAGTAGATATAAGCTATAGTCTGAAAAGTAACCAATAACCAAGAGATAAATTTTAAATTTAGAAGAATGAAAGAAGAAGTCTGCTTGCTGCTGAAACTCAGGAAGAGGAGCTTTGCATAGTGGAGCAAAAAGGGACTATGTTATTCTTAAACCCTTGAAGAGGAGAAAGATGCAACCAAGCTTGATCCCTCCTTCAAGTAAGACAACCTGCAACTTGCACAAAAATGGTTAAAAACTTGGTGTTACATGCCACAAAAACTTAGAAAGCATGCAATTAAACAAAATAAACATGCATCTCCAAGAGATATGAAACTAAACCTAAGATGATAAGCAAACAAGCTTCTAAATCTTACCCTACTAGGAGATAACTCCCTTTGCAAAGCCTAGCTAAACCACAAAAATACAAGCACAAAACAACACAGATCACCTCATACAAATGGAACAATTCTCATCCACACATCAGAGTATTACACCTCTTGTGACCTCCAAAGCCTTTATTCCAAAAGAATGATAACAATAGTATAACAATACAAGTCAAGCAAAGGGTCCACCTTTCCATCACAAACAATGGAGAACTTTCCTGCTTAAATAGACAAAGAGAAGTGGGGGCACATTAGTCACTGAGAGAGAAAGGCAAGTTAAGGAACAATTTGAGGGATTTGAATTTAATTGCATCTCTCGGGATGGGTGCCACCTCTCATGATGTGCACCCTCCCTCCTTGGGATGACCTCCCAATGAATGACAAGAAGCCAACTCAACAAATGTGCCCCCCCTCAAGAGATAATGTTCCCTCCTTTACTTGAGTAAACTCATCCAATTTTGTTTTGATTGAGATCGCATGGATTTAATCTTCAATTAGCTCAGATATGATCCCCAATCTATTTTCCACCACTTTGAACATGTCCCCAACATGTTTCCTCAAAATTTGGGATGTCGATTTTGCCTTTAATGTGTCTTTTTTGGCTTTTATTTTGTATTTTTGTCCTTTTTCGAGAGAAAATCATATTTAGTGATTAAAAATCACTAATTTTACTCTCAACGTGGGCACATGGATAAACTGGGTGCTTTGTGTTAGAAAACAAGCACCCCCTTGACAAATTTGACCCCTTAATACCACTTTTATGACTTTTTAAATTTTTACAATTAAAATACCATGTTTTTTAACAAGAAATTTTATTTTTTGTGGAAAATTAGAAACACCAAGGGGGGAATTAGTACATGTTTATATGACTCAAAAACAAAGACTAGCATGGTAATATACATTGACACTAGGCTTTAATAACTTCCTAAGGACTAACCACTAAGACAACTACTCCAGCTTTGGAGCATTGAGTGAAAAACTCGAAAATTATAAGTCATTGATACACAACATATAATTAACAAGGAAAAAACACTCTAGAGTAGTCGATTGGTGACCAAGTCCTAGGAAAGTTAATTCTTTTACAAAAAACCATCATTCTATGTCATTTTAATTATAATTCCCCGTGGGGTATGAACATGCGAAAAAATAAAAATAAAATGGCCAAAATGGCCTGCATGGACTTCTGGACTCTGATGATGAACAATTAACTTGTTCTAACTTTGGAGGCTCGCTAGCAAGTCCAACTAAGTACAACTTAGTAAATAACATCTGGCTCCATCTAGGGACCTGTGCTCGATTTGATCTTTAATCAAAGAGAGTATGCGAGAACTCCAAAATCTCTGGTTCCTGCACAAAACTAAAAGGTACTAATGACACATGTATATAGAATTACTAAATGAAACATAAGTTGCAAAAGTAATATACAAAGTTATTATACAAAAATTAATACAAAGCTAATGTACAAAAGGAAAAACTGAAAACTAAAATACAAGAGAAAGGGTTAGAAAAAGACATGGTACAAAAGATGCCGCCATGGGCATCAAATAATCTCGTTGAAGAACAACTTTAGAAGTTGCCCATTTATTGGAAAAGTTAACTTTTTTCCATCCATGTTGTTGAGATAAAATGAATTGGCACTGGCCAATTCATGGATGATGTAAGGCCTTGTCCAAAGGCTGTCGAACTTGCCATGCTTCCTAGGATTCTCTTTTCGTTTGTCCCATAGTTAAACCATATCATCCTTTTAGAAGGCTCTTGATCTGGAAGACTTATCAAAAGTTCTCTTCACTTTATCCTGATTCTTTATACTCTGATCCAATGCCTTTCTTCTGTTTTCTTCCAACTCAATCAACTTATTGATTCTATTCTGAACAACATCCCGATATGAGCTGAAGTCTTGGACAAGCTGATATTCTTGAAGCTTGAGGTGAACTGTCAAGGCAACGTCCAAACCATACACTAGCTTGAAGGGGGTCTTCCTTGTTGCACCTTTCTTAGTAATTTTATCAACCTAAAGTGCAAACTTGATTTTACTATCCCATGAGTTTTTTTTATCAACTTATCCCCCACTGTTTTCTTAATGATGGTCATTAAATTCTTGTTACTTGATTCTACTAAACCATTTCCTTGGGGTTAATAATTGGAAGAAAGGGATATGGTAATGCCATACTTGAAGCAAAAAGAGGAAAGTTCTGTTGAACTAAAGTCTTGGGCATTATCAATTGTTGTTTTAGAAGGACCACCGAATCTTGTTATGATTTTGTCCTCAAGGAAGTTCACGACTACCTTATCGGTTGCTAACTTGGTGGGTATAGCTTCTACCCACTTGGTAAAATAATTGGTCGTTGTCAGAATCCAAGTATGTCCATTACTTGAATTGTCCTTGAATTGACCGATAAATTCAAGACTCCATTGCTGAAATGAGGCTTGAACTATTATTGGATGTAAAGGTAAAGCTTCCAACTTTGCTTTCCAGTGAACAACTAACACTGTTGGCAGCTTTTGACAAACTTATGTACATCTGAAAACATATTGGGCCAATAATAACATGCTCTAAGGATTTTGTGGGTTGTTGTCTTTTCTACGAAATGCCCTCCACCATCATGGTCCCTCCACCCTAATCCACTTTGAATAATAAAATACTTAGATGCTTTTATAACCTTAAATCCCTTCTTTTATGGTCAGTTAAATTATTTGGGCTAGTAAGGTTATTTAGGAAGAATACTATGTTTGAATACCATGGATGTTGCTCCAGTCTCCGAAACTTTGCTGACATAACATGTGATGGACCATTGTTCTGAAAATCCATCCCCAAATCCTACTCATTCCCTTGTGTTAACATCTTAGCTAATCCTTGACCTTTGATCAACTTAGTGGGATTGATTTCCAAATCACAATCCTGAATCTTAGAAACCCACTTTCCTCTTATCCCCAAACAATCATGCTTGGACAATATATCTTTGATAGCTGAGTGAGGGACATACCCCACTATCTTTGTGTTGCCGCCTAATTCGCACCTCGGGTAACGTGGCAGAAATCTTCAAGCCACTGGGTGCGACCTTGGGGGCAAGCTCGAGCCAAGTGCTGTCACCTNTGAATACTGACATACATTCTAAAATAAAGGGACTTTACAAGTGCACAAGCTTGCTTCTCCGTGATGCTGTACTTTAATTCTGAATCTTACAAAGCTCTACTCATGAATGCGATGGGTTGCTCCTGTCCTTCGTCATTCTTTTGGAGAAAAACCCCTGCACTTGTATCTTCCAAGAAAACAGAGAAGATTTGGAAGTCTTTGGAATACTTAGGGATTATTAGGACAAGTGATATGGAAATGACATCCTTGATACTTCTTAAGGCTTCCCTTCCTTCTTTGGTCCATTCAAACTGAACATTTTTTGAAGCAATCTTTACATGGGTTTCATTAATTCAACTAAGTTAGGAATGAACCTCCTGGTAAAGTTAATCTGGCCATTGAATGATTGAGGGGCTTTCACATTTTGAGGTAAAGGAAAATTTTTAATGGCTTTAATTCTTCCAGGATCAGTATTTACACCATCCTTAGAAATAATGTAACCTAAAATTTTTCCTTCATCAACACCCAAACTGACTTGGATGGATCAAGGGAGATGCCATACATACGACATCTTTCAAAAACTTTCCTTAGATGACCTATATGACTTGATATTTCTTTTGAAAAAAACTATTAGATTATCTTGATAAATTTCAATAATCTTACCAATCAACTCCTTAAAGGCATAGTCCATGGCTCTATGAAATGTAGCACCCACATTCAACAAGCCAAAAGGCATTCTAAAAAACTCATAGGTGCCCAAGGTGTAGTAAATGTAGTCTTATGCCGGTCTTCCTTCTTTACTAGCACCTGATTGTAACCAGAAAACCCATCCAACATGGACACCATTTATGAATTTGTAACTCGCTGAAGCAATGTCTCCATGTTGGGAAGTGGATAATTGTCCTTCTTACATGATATGTTAAAATTTCTGAAATCTACACATAACCTTATTTTCCAATTCTCTTTTCTGACTACTACTAAGTTGGAGCACCAAGATGAATGCCTTGTTGGTGCAATTATTCCAACAACCAACATCTTTTGCAACTCCTTTTGCACCATGGGTGCCAAAGTAGAGTTTATTTGCCTTAAATTTTGATGAAAGGCTTGACTTCTTTTATTTCTTGCTTACGAGGTATAGTATGTTAAAACAAATCCTACCGATATGCTTTGAGCTCATCATATGTAAATGAAAGCACATCTCTATACTCTTTAACAAGGTTTACTAAGTCTTTTCTCTCCTGTTTCGAAGTACCTTTTCCAACTTTGATCATTTTAGGCTCTTTATCCGTTTCGATATTCACCTCAATATATTCCCCAGTATTTATTGATTCTTATTTATTTTTGTGCCTATATTTTTTATCAAATATTTTATCCAATTCCATAAGCCCCTTAGGAACTTCATTTATGATATTCTCCTGCTCCTCCTGATACTCTTTGCCTTCTTCTTGATAACCAATCTGACAATCTGAAAACTCTTGGACATTATGAATGAACCTTAAGATATGCTCATCATTTTGGAAAACTTTCCAATGATCCACATTGTTTGGAATTGATTGTCTAAAATTAACATCTAGTTTACCATCACCCTTAATTAGTTCCTCAGTGGGTTGAAGGGTGGAAGCTGCTACTGCCAACTTGTTTGCCAAACTGTTCCGCTCTCTAGGGAATGCTACCAAATCCAATGCATCAAGCCATTCCATAGTATCCCATATTGCATTTCTATACTTTTTCAATCTATCACTTTTGCATGCAAATTTGTTCTTGACTTGGGAAATTACTAATTCAGAGTCACCTTTAATGTTTAACATCTTAACCCCCATGTCCTTAGCAGTCTCTAGCCCAAGTAAAAGCGCTTCATACTTTGCTACATTATTAGATGCCCCAAACTCTAATCAGAATGTAAAGTTGAATGCTTGCTTAGCTGGTGAGATGATCACTATGCCTACCCCCTTGCCTAACCTTAAATATGCCCCATCGAAATACATTCTCCATACTTCATTAATTTTCTCTTCTTTTAATTTATCTTTAATTGGAGCTAAGAAATTTGATCAAACAACATAGTTCCCAAAATTATCTTAATTATAAACATATTCATTTGATGGATCATTGGGATTTTCCACATGGTATTTCTTTTCTTGCTCATTATGAAGTCTAACAAGGGAATTTTCTGATACAAGAACTTTGGAATAGGCCCAATTCATCTGAATGCATACCCCCAAAGCTGTAGCATCCCACTTCCTTGAAAAAAGCATACCCCAATTGTCTGGTACATCAATCAATAGCACATCCATAGTCAAATGGATGCCAGGGTACTTTGCCAACCTTACTTGTAGATTTAGAATGATGCCAACCACGCCAATTTCTCTAGAATCCATAGCACAAATATTTTGATAAGGTCTAGTGATATTTAAGTTCAACTGTTCAATGACCTTTCTAGTCATGATGTTGAATGAAGCCCCAAAATCTAACATACAATTTTGTAGAAAAAGACCATTTATCATTAATTATAAATAGAAATGAGGATGCTATTCTTTACTTGGGTCTAGAGTATGCAACACAACTCAAGCATCCTCAATGGCATCTTTCTCATTAAGGGGAGTTTTTTCGTTAGTCTTCTCAGTGGTTTTTCCCTTAGGGACATCTACATTTTTCATCAACTTTTCTTTTTGACTTGGAATTTTAAGGATGTTACTTACATGTACAAGAACCTTGGCATTAGTTATCCAACTACCCAAATCAACATTCTTATCATATACAACAATAGGATTACTACCTTTGGGATATATTGATTGGTCTGTGTTGCTCCAACACTATCCTTCCTCTAATAACTAACCCCTTTGAACTTTGACACCTCCAAAATATTTTCAGGTGTAGGCTTCTCACCAAACGATCTAGTCACATTGTCCTTTTGTTGACTATATTCCCTAGTTTGCTTCCAATGTTCTTTAGCAATGGGGTGAGTGTGGCCTACAACTTTGATGTAATCAAGCTCTCTTGGATATCCAACATAATTGTTTCAGGTAAGCCTTGCTCATTATTTTGACAGAAGATGGGGCTAGTAGACTCCTCATGAAATTATTTAAATGTCCTACAAAAAGGAGGTACCTCATATTGGACCTTGTTGGACATCTCCAATTGATTAGGTGGTCTTTGATCTTGGAAAGGTGTTTTCTTTACCCATTGTCTGTTGGGTCTAGATGGAACATTTCTTTGTGCCTGGGCTGCTTATGATCTCTCCATGAAAATCAACCTGTTTTGCATGGAATTCACTTGAGCTGTATGATTTGCCACCATGGTTTTCATAATCTCTGCCATTTCTTTGATAAGGTATTTGGAGGAGTCCTTATCTTCAGATTCAACGACTTTTCCTTTACTATCATGCTGCTTATGCATTGAAGATCCGCCTCTTGTGAAATCTAGAATATTAGATTTGCTTGATGCTTTCATATTTCTATCAATCTTTACAGCGATGTCTTGGGAAACTTTAAGGTTCATAGGCTCTTTGTCTCTTAGCTGATATTTGATTTCTCCACTGAAGGTTTCCATGTAATAAATGGGAATGGATGCATATGGAGGTTTAATATCTTTATGGAGGCTTGCAATTAAATTTTCTGAATTTCTTGTTAAACTCTTCCATTGTCTCATTCTCATTTTTCTTGGTGTGAAGAGAAACTAATTGGTGATGAGGTTCTTTCTTTTCTCCCCACCTTTCTTTGAAACTATCTTGGAACTTGGTGAGGGTTTTATATGTGTTATCATCCAAACCCATGAACCAATGAGAGGCATCTTCTTCAAGATATAATGCAAACAACTTTATTTTGACATCATCATGATGGTAAGCAGGCGCATGACACCAAACCATCCACTTCAAAAACTTCTTTAGATGAACTACGACACTAATGGCATTATTGCCTTGAAAATATGGTAACTTCTCAATGGATTTATCAGGTAACACATGAGGATATCCATTAGGCTGAGTGAAATCAATAGGTTTGAAGAAATCATCCATTTCTCCAGGAAAATTATTATTACTATTAAATAAAAGGCGGATGTCTGAAAGAGACTTAGATCCAATATTATCAAGGATCCTATGAGAAGCAAGTCTGTTCAATCTCCTTCAATAAACCTTTTCAAGTTTAGGAATGAAATGAAGCAGACCTTCTGAATTTCTTCTTGTAGAATTAAAAGATAGTGGATTCGCTAAATGGATCTTAGTTAATTTCAAACATTCACAAGTTGCATTAAACAAAGCATAAAAAAACAAAATCAATAAGTCATATTTTGGGAATTAAAAGATTTATCCCCAGAGATGATGCCAAAAATGTTGCCGTCTAATACACACCTTGAGTAAGGTGGTAGAAATATTCAAGCCACTGGGTGTGTCCTTGGGGGAAAGTCTCGAGTTGAGATACTGTCACTCAACACTCAACTCCTATGTCTAAGCCAACTCTTAACGAAGCCAAAGGGGGTGGTCCCTAATTAAATAATCTAAGACCGATTACGCTACAAATAAAATTTAGTCTAGGAGTTTATTAATAAAACACGAGAAAAATGAAATTACACTTAACAACATATACAATGTATCATCATTGACATGAACGTAAATGCTTCAAAGCAAAAAGGTAAAGAATCAAAATAAGACTAGTGCCAAAAAGTAAAAAAAGTGCTGAAAGTAAATGTTTTGAATATGCTATTGGTGTGTTTTATTATTAGTTGGTGAGTTTCTTAAGGAATGAGTTTGTTCTTGGTTTGGACCACTTAGACTCTTATCCTTACTAGTGTTAAAGTATTGTAACTTCAGAATATATTCCAAGATGTATTGAATATGTTCCTCCTTCAAGAAATGAGTTTGGTCTTGTAATAGTCATTGAAAGAATCAATGTAAACCTCCAAATGTAAGTCGGGTCAATAGTACCCAAGTGTTGTTGAAAAGAGTAGCTCAGACAGTGCTTATGCATAGTGTTTATCATGCATATAGTTTCTCTAGATATTAATTTTGTAAAGTGAGTTTATAAAATTAAA
>LPNX011063175.1:0-27511 GCA_001517045.1 Pseudotsuga menziesii
TGCCCTGAAGGTGTGGTTCATGCACGACTGGAAAGTAGCTGGAGCATTGGTAAGCCCGAAAGGCATGACCAAAAACTCATAGTGCCCAAAGTGACAGCGAAGGGCTGTTTTGGGGATGTCCTGGTCCCTTACCCTGATCTGATGGTACCCCGAGCGAAGATCGATCTTGGAGAAGTATTGAGCTCCCCGAAGTTCATCCATGAGTTCGTCAATCCTGGGAATGGGATACCTGTTCTTGATGGTCTTTTTGTTAAGTGCTCGATAATCGATGCACATACGCAGAGTGCCATCCTTCTTCTTAACCAGAACTACTGAAGATGCAAAGGGGCTAGAACTGGGTCGTATGTAACCAAGCTCCAATAATTCCTTGATGGTTTTCTCAATCTCATCTTTGTACCTCTTGGGATGCCTGTAAGGAGTGGTGATGACGGCTTGTGTCCCCTCCTCTAGCTCGATGATGTGCTCAAAGCCCCGGTCTGGTGGTCTGCCTGATGGAAGGTCCCGAAAAACCTTTTCGTGTTTCTGTAGCAAGGCTTGAATGTCACTGGGGTGTTGTGAGCTGGTCTCTGGGGGTTTCCTGAAGGTGACAAAACATTCTGCAGCCCATTCTATATCATCTCGTCGAAGCACTGCCTCCATTCTCTGTGACGAGACCGGTTTTGGGGGGTAAGTGTTCATGCCCCTCAAAACTACCTATTTGCCATCTGGCCCCTGAAACTCCATCTCCATTGCCCTGTAATCTGTAGTGTATTTTCCTATAGAGTAAAGCCACTGAACACCCAATACCACATGAGTATCCGCTACATCCACTACATAGAAAGAGTCTGTCATCTGATAGTTACCCAAGGTAACATTCAGTTTTGGGATCCAGTAGTTGCACTCCATGCTGGAGTTCCCGGCTACTGCTACAGTGAATCCCTCGAATTTCTCGGTCTGAATACCTCGTTTGGCCACCCAAGCGGAGTCAATGAAATTGTGGGTGGCTCCCCCATCAATCAGAACTCCTACTCTGTGACCCTGCACTACTCCCCTGACCTTGAGAGTATGGAATCTCGGTACTCCAGACAGTGTAGCAATGACTCCCTCTGGTGTATCACCCTGGTGTGATTCCTCTTCTGTGGCCTCCTACTCATCGTTGTCCTCGTCACTATTTGAATACACCTCAATGTAATGTGCCTTCGCCTTCTTGGCGCAGCTGTGTCCTGGTACCCATGGTTCCTGGCAAGTGAAGCACAACTTTTTCCTTCTCAAATCTTTCCTGGTGTCCTCATCTAACCAGGTTTTCTTGGGCACATCCTGCTGGAAAGGTTTCCTGTCCTTGTCCCTAACAGGAAAATTGGTTTTCATATGGAATTTGTTTTTGGGAATTGAATCCTGAAGATCCCTTGCCCTGCTAATAGCATCCTGCAGAGTGAGGGGTTTGTAGGCTTTCACCCATCCCCGTAGTGGTTCTATGAGGGCCTCAGTGAATAACATAGTCAGTCTGCTCTCTGACACATCTGTTACCATAACAGCTAGCCTCTGGAACTCTGAAATGAATGATTCTGCGCTACCAGTCTGCTTGAGTTGAGCCAACTCCCTGAAATGGATCTCTGGATCTTTCTTGTCGAACCTCTCCATGAGTCTCTGAGTGAACTCACCGTAAGAATGTATGGTGTTGTGACCCAATGTCACCAGTCCGTGGTACCACCATTCGTGAGCCTCTCCATCCAAGTGAAGTCTAGCCAACTTAATGGCGTCTGTCTTTGTCATGGGGTTGAGCTGGAAATAGGTATCCAACTTTTGGACCCATGTTCTCGCTGATCCTCCGCGAGTCCCATCAAAGTTTGGGATGGTCAACCTACCCAAGGTTTTCTGCAGCTCATAGTTGTGATTGAAACCTTTGTTGAAATTCCTGGGTCTGTTCCTGCTCTTCATGTTGCAGAAGTCGGAGAAAGACATAGCAGCATGAAACTCATCTCCTAAGTCTGTGTACTCTTGCAAATAAGCCCCATAAGGCTCGCTGGGCTCTACCTGCATGACCGGGCCCCCTACTGTATCTGCCAAGAAGTGAGGCATGGTAGGCCTGATAGAAGGTCTGCTGTATATGTGGGGAGTGTTCTGGATGTTGGTGTATGCCATCTTTCCACTGCCGTTGGAAGATCCCTGCTCTACCGGTGAAGGGGGGGTACTGCTGATACCTGGTTCCGGTTTCGTTGACAGTCTACTGATTGCATTGAGGACTTCTTTTTGTCCTTTCGCTAAGTCTTGCAATGCAGAGACCAAGTTGCGGAAGTCCATCCAATCCTCCTCATCTCCCGTTCCTTTTCCCCTATCCGCATGAATACCTGTCTGTTCCATGTCGGAATTGGTATCCTCTAGCTGGATATCTTCAAAGTCTCCTGTGTATCTACTCTTCCTCCTCCTATAGGTTACAAAAGGATCCCCTTCTGTATTCATCTACTTTTCATCTCTTAAGCCCACAGCTGGCCAAGAAAATGGCTCTGATACCACTGAAATATCCCAAATCCCGATATTTTCTATTTCTAAACAATTATGCGGGTACAACTGGGCTTACAAACTGCCAGGCAAAAATCCCTATTTTATAGGAAAAATTAGGGTTAGGGTTTGTGAGACAGAATGCACACTTACCACTGATAACTGGCTGAACTGCTGCTGATAAAGTCTGCAAGTACTGAGATCTGGATCGGAGAGGAACTGATCTCTGTTGTCTCCGGTGAATGCTCCAGCAATAAGACGCCCAATCAGAGCAAAAAGTGACGCCCTCAAGGAAGGAGGTGCCCGATGGATCCGCCGATTTGCAGGGCTGATAGCCTTGCTGTGCCGGAGAGATTGGCTGGAATATACTGCAGTTTTGAACCCTCTAAGTATGAAAACGTTTTGGTTCTCTGAGGCAGCTGCTCACGCCCCTGGTGGTCTGGAAATGCTGATAACTCCTTCGGATGAGCTCAGATGGAGTTGATAGTCACTGGGTACCGGAGTATGAAGTTGCTGGTGAGAATGATGCCTGAGTTTCGGAAGGAAACTGAGATCTGAAGGCCCAATAGCTGATTAGGGCTTTCTGGTGGAAAACCCCCTCTTACGGCTGCACCGTGCCTCTGCAACAATCTCTACCCTGTGCGATATAACTGATGAATGAAATGAAGAACAAGTGGTGAACCAGTATGGCTTACCCGGAATACTAGGACAGATGTTTCACTGTCGAAATCCTGTTAGCTGAAGACTCAGTCTCCAACCCCAACTGCTGTGCTGCTATCCAAGTGCTCCCAAAATAATCAATAATCATAAGTGAGGTCTCCTCTTGCTTTACCTTCTATTTATAAAGTTCAACTGCGCAAAACCTAATCTTTGACCTAATTAGGTCACTTTATCTTCTAATTTGCCGTTGACTTGCATGCAAAGAGCATGGTCATGTATGGAGCATGGAAAAGAGCATGGTCATGCATGAAGGTGGCCTTTGGCCCAGGTGGCCCTTCTTGACCAAGTGAGGATGCCGTAGATCTTCTATGGATGGCATCAGTCCTGATCTGATTCCCTAGTTATCAGTAACCGCTCGAACCCACAGGAATCACATAGGTTAGCGGTATGGGCCTCAGGGCCTAAAAGGAAGAGGACATTACATTGGTCAACCCATATGAAAAGAAGGCTCCCAGTCAGAAGAGAGTCTTGAAGAAGAGGCTATGAACTTTGAAGTTGAACAAAGATGAAAGCGTTGGTTCCTTCTTCACAAAGATTGAACAGGTAAGAGATCAACTCATTGCTATTGGTATTATTGTTGATGATGATGACCTTGTGCAAACAGTGGTTGATGGTCTCCCAAGCTCTTGGGAAACCTTCATGGCAACCGTCTGTGGACGAGAGAATCAACCAACCTTTGAAAGGCTTTGGCATGATTCCATAGAAGAAGAAGGAAGGAACTCTGGCAAGGTAATCAAGGAGGACAACCTTGCACTTGCAGCAAAGACAAAGAAATTCAAGAAGCCTTTTCCTTAGCAAAAGAAGGGAAAGAAACCTCAGGGTAAGTTTTCTGACATGTCTATAGTGGAATGCTATAGTTGTCACAAATTTGGACATTATGCTAGAGACTACAGGCAAGACAAGAATAAACCCAAGAGAAGGTCTCAAGCATTGCAGCAGAAGCAGAAGAAGAAGAAGAAGAAGAAGAAGAAGATGAAGAACCAAAGAAGAATAAGAAGAAAACCAAGGCTAACAAGCAAGGTTGCGGGGAAGCGCCCTCCCCCCTCGCCCCCGCTCTGGAAGCTCGCTTCGGAAGGAAGCGCTGCGGGAGCTAACCGGAAGCGCGCTTCTTGGATAGCTCTCAATCCAGAGCGAATTAGGAAGCACGATTCCTCCTCTGAAAAATCGCTTCACGCTTCGTCGACTCTTCCATCGCTTTCGTCCACGCTTCCTTCTTCCCTTTCGATGCTTCCATCAGCGCTTCCGACAACGCTTTTCGTCGCTTCCTACAACGCTTCCCCCATTAAATGACGCCCACGTCCCGCGGAAGAGAGAAAAGGGACACGACATGGTTTTTGGAGGGAAGGAGGAGGGCTTTGGGGGATAAAGCCCTCTTCTCCAACCTCAGTATCACTTTGTAAGAGGAGGGGAGAGGAGAAGGAGAAGGTTGCCACCATTGGAGAGCGAGAGCCAAAGAGGTAGGCTCTACAACCTTCTTTGTTCATTTGTCATTTGCTTTGTGTTAGAATGTAGTAATGTGCATTGTTAAATCTCTAGTTCCTCCCTCATTCTATTGCAAGCAACAGGTTAAATCTCTAGTTCTTTCTAGCATCAATCAGGATGATGGGTTTATGGTTTATTTTGTTGGTTCCATTTGTTATTTTGATGGTGGTGGTTGGAAACCAAACGAGGAATGAGGAAGTGGGAAGTGGCTTTGCCACATACTATGGAGAGGAGGAGGAGGAGGAGGAAGAGGAGGGGGAAGAGGAGGAGGAAAACCGAAAGAAAACCAAAGAGGACCCCACACCCTTGTGGAAGTATGTCACAAGGCAGTCAGGAACTAGAGGGTGTGGAACCAAAAAGTTTGTTTGCACCCATTGTAAAAAGACATACACAGGTTCATACACCCATGTGAGAAGACATCTATGTGGGTACATGCCATGTGATGAAAGAAAAACTGTAGGAGTTTGTGTTTGCCCAAATGTGGTATCAACACAAAGAGCCATGTATAAGAAGGAAGAATTTGAAGCACAAAACATAACAAAACAATCAGCAGATGACCATGACCTTTCATGCTTACCAAGAATTGGAGGCCCATCCACCCAAGGCAGTGGATTCTCTCCCATGCAGTCACGTGGCAAGACAATATCAGATTCCTTGATCAAGGTGGTAGGGATGAAGCAGATTCAAAAGTGTATCGGTTTCTCTATGTGTGTGGCATACCATTCAATGTTCTTTGCTCACCCTATTGGCATGAAATGGTAGAGGCCATCTGCACTGCCCCAGCAGGATACAAGAGCCCTAGGTATGACAAAGCTAGAACTGTGGGGCTTGACAAGGAAAACGCCAAGATCCAAAATGCTTTGGGGTAATTCACAAATGCTTGGAATGAGTATGGGGTATCAATTTTATTAGATGGTTGGACCAATGTGAAAGGGAAGCCATTGATAAATGTTCTTGGTGTCTTTGCTACTCATGTAGTCTTCCTTTCGACACATGCCTACTCAGATAAATTCAAGACCGACATTAACATTGCAGAACTCCTACTCAAAAACATTGAATCTATTGGTCCATACAATGTCATCCAAGTCATAACAGATAATGCTGCTAATTGTAAGGCAGCGGGAGCAATCATTGAAGATAAATACCCCAACATATTTTGGTCTCGGTGTTTGGTTCACACATTGAACCTTTTGATGCATGAGATTATTAAGTTGAAGGAAAATGAATACAAATGGATTGGTGAACTGTACAAAAAAGGCAAGCACATGATAAGATTTATGACCAACCATAGCAATGCCCAAAGAATTTTTCGCACTCACTCAAAGTTAGAGCTATTAAAGATAGGAAAGACTAGATTTGCTAGCTATTACCTCACCTTTAGGCGCCTTTTGAAGGTAAGAGAGGCATTAGCTAGCATGGTATCAAGTGAATCCTGTCAAGTCTTGAAAGATGGGCTACATCAACATATGACAGGCCTTATTTTCAGGATGTGGAAGACACACTTCTTGATGTTCAATTTTGGGCAAGTGTCAAGTTTGTTTTACAGTTCACAAAGCCCATTTATCACATGATTCGGTTTGCAGATACAGATAAGTCGGTAATTGGGGAGGTGTATGAGTAGATGGATATCATGTTGGGCTAGATTAAAGATATTGTTGAATTGAAGGATACCATCTTGTATGACCATATTCACACACATGTGGTCAAAAGTTGGGAACATCTCAACGTTCCATTGCATGCCTTAGCATATGTATTAACACCAAAATTTTATTCTGCATCTTGGTTGGCCAAACCAGCACTTGGGGGTGGGGTTAGGAGAAAGCCCCACAAAAATTCAGAGGTACAGGTTGGGTACATGGATGCTATAGACAAGTTGGTCCCTAATGAAGAGGAATGTGCCTTATTGCGTAGTGAATTAAGCAAATACCTCAGTGATATTGGTCCGCTTGGTACTTTGCATGCTAGAAAAGATCGAGATAGGGCGCCTCCTATTGAATGGTGGAACATGTATGGCTCATCATGCCATGCCCACACTTGCATAAATTGGCAACCAAAGTGCTTTCATAGGTGGTAAACAGTTCCTCTGCAAAAAGGTGTTGGAGCACCTATAGCTTCATCCACTCGGTGAAAAGAAACTGATTAAATGAAAATCGGGAAGAAAGCTTGGGTTATGTACATTACAACTTGAGGTTGTTGACTCATTACTGTGAGTGGGCCAAAACCGATAGATCAAATGTCACTTGGGACAATAATCCGGAGGAGCATAACTTGGAGGATGGAGCCTCAACTTTAGAGCGCTTGGAGGATGAGCTTTTGGGCGATGAGGATGACCATGCAGCAGTAGCAGTAATAATGCCACCATTGTTTGCTTGTTTTCAAATGCACCATCTTTGCCTAGAGGTTCAACTTCACAACCTCCACCTGCATCAGCGAGGGGGAGTCATGTAGGACCAAGTCTTGGACGCGGCTCAAGCCGCTCAACATCGGTGGCTACTGGGGATGAAAATCCCGCTCCCTTTGTTCATATACCGTGGGACAAGAAATTAGAAATTTCCCGTGGCAAGAGTAAACATCCATAAAATCTACTTTTCTTGTCTTTTCTTATTTACAACACTTTCAAGTTTTTGCACTGTTGAGATTCGAGAACTTGAGTCATTGACTCTTTTATGTTTATTATTATGGTATATTTTGTGAACATTTCATGGCAATTCAAGTTTGAAGTTTGAAGTTGAACTATGAAGCTGTAAGGTTGATAACTTGATGTTATGGATAATGGACCTATGTTTGACGAATTCACTAGTATATGATAATTGATTGTTGATGAATGATTAATGATGTTATATGGTGTTATGATTTATCATGTTATGGTTTATTTCATGTTTTTATGCTTTCCATGATTAATTCAACATTCTACGAGCATTTGTTGGTATATATGCATCAAAATATATTAAAAATATATATTATATAAAAAACACTTTCGAAACGCTTCCAAACCGGAAGCTTTTGAAAATTTCACTTCTCGCTCCCGCTTCCGCTCCCAAGTAACCTTGATAACAAGGATGAAGAGCCTAGAAGAGAGTACTACTTGATTTCTGCTCTAACTGGTTCTTTCTCAGATTGTTCCACTTCTTGGTTGGTGGACAGTGGTGCCTCCAGGCACATGACAGGTAACCGTGGAGCTCTCACAGTGACAAAAAGAAGTTCACCATCCAGGTAGAACTTGGAGATGACTCCACTTACAAGATTGATGGAGTTGGCTCAACTTCACTTCAACTTGACTTAGGTATGGTACTTCATATTGATGATATTGTTTATGTTCCTGGTTTAAAGAAGAATCTTTTATCTGTTGCTAGCTTAGAGGACAAGGGCTTCAGAGTTCTCTTTATGGACAAGAAAGTTCTTCTATGGGTAAAGAATGAAGGCCTAAGCTCAAAAGTATAGATTGGGTTTCAAGAGGGAGGCCTTTACAGGGTTTCCAGGGATTCCACTCATGCAGTTGATCCATGCGAGTTGTGTCATAGAAGGTTTGAACACCTTCACTGCACAACACTTCCAGGATTACGGAAGATAGTCAGCAGAGATGTTGTCTTCCATGAGAAAGTTGTGTATCAAACACAAGAGCTTTCAAAGGAAGATAAAGTACCTCCACTAGAGTTTCCAGTTTCAAAAACTCAGAGGGAGGAAGAGGAATTTGAGGAACAAATTCTCGAAGTTCCAGAGGACACTGAAAGTCCATCAGAAGAACTACTTGAAGTTCCTCCTTACAAAAGGAGATCAGCTCTGTACCAAGAAATGGTACAAGAAGGCGAGAAGCATAAAGCTCCTCTTGGGAATTCCAGAGAAAGACCACATAAGTACTCAGTTCTAATGAGTCAGCCTGACAGTGCAGAACCGTCCAAAGAAGCAACAAGTCAACAGGTATAGGTTGATGCCATGATTAAAGAGTACAAGTCAATCATGAAGAATGATGTGTGGGAAGTTGTTCCTGGACCAAGAGGAAAGTCAGTAACGACAATTGCTCCTATTGACAGGTATACTACCTTTAGGACCGTCATTTCACTTGTTGCATTATTCAGATGGAAGTTACATCAGACAGATGCAAAGACAATCTTCTTCAATAAGGTGGAAGCTTATGTTGAACAACCTAAAGGCTTTGTGAAGAAAGCCTTGTATGCTCCAAGAGTTTGGTATGCGAGGATGGATGGATTGCTCCATGACTTGGGGTTTTTCTAAAGTACAACTAAGTCTAACTTGTACTTTGAGGTTGTTCATAATCATGTCTTGATACTTGTTCTATATGCAGATGACTTGTTCCTTATAGGTGCTGAACAATTGATAGAACAGTGTAAGAGGGAGCTTACCTCTGAATTCAAGATGAAAGATCTTGAATTAGTGCATTACTTCTTTGGCTTAGAAGACTGGCAAAATCCAAGCAACATCTTCTTGACACAAGGAAAGTATGTAGGAGACATCTTGCAAAGATTTGGGATGCAGGATTGCAAGTCTATGGGCGTACCCATGACCATCAACATAACAAAGCTGGGTGACTCAACTACCAGTTCACAGAGTATGGACCCTACTCTTTATAGACAACTTTTTGGATCCTGGATGCACCTCATGCATACGAGACTAGACATAGAGAATGCTCTGAATCAGTGCATGTCTAACACTTATGGGCTCAGGGTTACTTCCAACAGTGGCGTAATGTTATCTGGATATACTGATTTAGATTGGGCTGGCAGTGCAGTTGACCGGAAAAGTACCTCTGGTTATTGCTTTAGTATGGGATCAGCTATGATCTCTTGGGCCAGCAGGAAGCATGATTCCATAGCTTACAGTACAGCTGAGGCAGAGTATATTTTTGTAAGTGATGCCCGCAAGGAAGCAGTTTGGCTCCAAAAAACTGATATCTGATATGTTTGGGGGAAAGCTTGACTCAACGATTATCCATTGTGATAATCAGAGTTGCATAAAGTTTTCAGAGAACCCAGTGTTTCATGATAGATTGAAACACAGTGAAATGAGGTATCATTTCATCAGAGAAATGGTGCAAATAGGTGCTCTGAAGTTGCAGTACATTCGTACAGATGAACAGATTGCAGATATCTTGACCACAAGCCTCTGTTAGCATCAAAGTTCGTGTACTTTCGTGACAAGCTTGGTATGGCAGAGAATGCCTCTCTCGCTGAGAGGGAGTGTTGATTTTTCTGAGTAGCATCGAGAGCCCTTCTCTTAGGAGAATGGGACCACCTGGTCCGGGACTACGGTGAAGACTGAACCCAGTGTTGAGTGACCATTCTGTTGAATGGTAGATATCTAGTCTGGGACCATGATATAGACCCAGCTCTGCCTTGGGTAGACTCAACCCACTGTTGATTGACCATTCTGTTGAATGGTAGACATCTGGTCCGGGACCACGATGTGGACCAGTCTAGTATTGGTAGACTCAACTTAGTTCTAAGTAGCCATTCTCTTGGAGAATGGAGGCACCTGGTCTGTTAGCAGGAAGGCACTGTAAGTCTTAGACTAGGTCTAGGCATGTGTGGCACTTTGACCCTTGATTTATGGGCTTTGTGTACTTTTCCAAGGATTAGCTACCCTTGGTTAAGTTACCCTAGTACCAAATCTAGGTGTCACACAGAGTGTGAGAGAAAAGCATTAGTAACCCTCTTGGTTTATGATGATGTACTTTTGGTATAAAAAAGGACCACAGGTAATGACCATAGGGGCACTTGGAAAAAGGCTAAAGTCAAAAGTAAAAAATAAATAAGGACTTTTGGACCACAGGTGAAAGTAAAAAATAAATAAGGACTTTTTGACCACAGGTGAAAGTAAAAAACAAATAAGGACTTTTGGTAAAAGTAAAAAATAAATAAAAGACCTTTTTGGTAAGAAGGTAGACGTGAAATTAGGAAAAGATTAAAATATTATTATTTTATCTTTTCTAATTTTGGCCCACTTACAGGTGAATGAAGACTATAAAAGAAGATCAAGTCTTCTCATTGTTACACACAATTTTGCTCTCAGAGGTGAAGCTGCTATTACTGAAGAACACTGTTTTATGTTTGTGCCTCATCTAGGGCATCCATTCTGAACAAACCTTCGGCTAGTGTTTTTATCACCAAATCTATCTTCAGCAAACCCTCGGCTAGTGTTTGGATAGCCACCTTCAGCGTTTGTTTTTTCAGCAACCGTACTTGGGCAGGCAAAAAACACTCGAGCAGGCTCATACAGAGATTCCCGGTAGTCTGGAAAATTCCGGGCAACTTGTAATTAATTTTTGGGCAGCCTGTAAAACGTTTCGGGCAACTGTTTTTTGTAGAAAAACATTTTTTGGGCAGTTTGTAAAAAGTTTCGGGCTACAGTTTTTTTTTGCAGAAAAACATTTTCGGGCAACCTATAAAAAGTTTCGGGCAGTTGTTTTTAATTTCTGGGCAATAAACTTTTATTTTTGGGTAGGCCCTAAATTGTTTTGCAGATCTGATATTTCTTTTGTAGATCTGATAATTATTTTTCGGCAGCTAATAAAATTCGGGGAAGCCCTAATTTTGTATTTTCGGCAGATCTAAAAATTATTTTTGGGCAGATTGTTGTTTTGGACAGTCCTGATCTTCTTTTAGCATATCTGATAATTTCTGGGCAGACTGATTTTTGGCAATCTTTGAGCAGATTTGGAAATTTAAGGACTAGGGTTTGGAGCTCTTGTCCTGATTTTTTGCTGAGAAATTTTACTGTAAATTGCAGTGTTCCACGGGGACACGTCCCGCAGGGTCGGGGACGCGTTTCCACGTTTCCTGCGTCCCGAGGACTTGGGGACTCCTGGGCGAAACTTTCCCTCCCCAACCATGCCTCTGGGAATATTTTTTTAATGTTTTCCCATTCTTTTCACAATTTACAATTCGTACTTGGTACTACTTAAAAAATAAACTGATATATTTAGTATTTACATTGCACAATCATTAATATACATCAAATGAATTATTATTTTTGATATTTTATTTTATTTTTATAATTTGAAAGACGTCCCCACGTCCCCCCTGAATATCCCTAAATTTGGGGGTGGTCTCCATGCGTCCCGAATGTGCGTTTCCCCGCTCCCACGTCCCCCCGTCCCGGAAATTTGGGGGAACATTGGTAAATTGTGGTCAAACCCAGATTTCGGTTTGAGGAACTTTTTGAAGAATTTCCCAAGTCATCTTATTTACGAGATGAGCTACTAATGCTCTTTTGGGTTTTTGTCCTTTGAAAGTTTCCCTAGTGAAAAACTCTTGTGTCCATTGTGCTGATGTGATAAATGTGTTTTTACTGCACTTGTTATTTGTTTAAGTTCATCTGGAAATTTTTAAGTATTTTTGCTAATGCTAAAATTCAACAAGGTATCAGAGCTTAGCATGTGAAAACCTAGCGAATTGATATAACTTGTCAGGAGGGCATCCTTCCTTTCTCATGTTTTAGCTTGTAACCTTCTCGAGTGTGCGAGAGGGGTCTTGATGATCACTAGATGTAGTAGTGTGGTCCTTTCGAAGAGAGTGGGAGTGACATGCAGAAGGAATGGTTTCTTTATGAAGGAGAGCAATTGTTCCCAGTGTCTCAAATGCGTCCCCAACAGTAAACACGTGACCTTTTTGATAGTTACTCCTCTGTATGCTAGATCTCTGATAAACACTGAATACCTTGAAGCGTTGATGATAGATCTGAAGGATCTATCCTGTGAGTGATAAGGGAAGTTAGATTTCTCTGTCGAAAACACTTGCTAGCTGAGGCTGTTGTTGTTGTTGCCCTCGAAACCAAACTCAAAAGTGAAAAATAACAATATGTGCCTTTTTGGTTGGACTTGCCTTCTTTTATAGCTTTTAAGGTTTGCATGACTTAAGTTTTGCATGCATGCAATGTAATTGCTTAGTGTCATATAGAACATGAAATAAGGCCCGCATGCTTCACATGTTTTTTTATATCTCTGCTCCGATTGCCTTCTTTAATATATTAATGACCTAATATTATTGAAGAAATGTTCTTTTTGCTCTTGGTATTAATAATTCCCAGTCAATTCCTTTTGTCATTGATACCTACTCGAACCTATGGGAATCAGATAGGTTAACAGGTGTCTCAGATGCTTAGTTAGAAGAGGACAATACACTAAACCTTCAATTGACACCAATTTTGTTAAATACATAAAAAAATATTAATAATAATAATAAAAAAATAAAAAGTAATGATTTATGTATATAAAATTTATTAATAAGGGATGCGACTGTCCCAACAGTCACATTAGCAGCTGATAAGAGCTTATGTAATGCCTAAAGTTCTATTCTAATTCATATATTAGACATTATTATAAAAATATATTTATTTGTTAAATTTTGAGTTATTTTTCATCTTGCTTCACTGGTATGCTACAAATCGCCGCCGTTGTTTCAAGTCTAAGCCACTGTTGCTGTTCCAATTCTGTTGCACCCGTCGTCCGCCATCCAGTTTCTCGTTACACCAGCCATCTGCTGTCCGTCGCGACTACTCGTCTGCCACCTGCTGAGCTTCGTTCTGCACTCCTGCATCGCTGCCCATCCCTGTCTCCTTGCAGTGCCCTCCATTTGCGTTCCCCTCCACCAATTGTCTGCCGCTGCCCATCTTTATATCCCCGCGCCCACACCTCCTCGTCCTCCGCTCCCTGCCCGCGTAGCTTCCATTTTACATGTGTGCTCCCCCTTCCCTGCGTGGCCTCCCCTCCCTTCCATCTACTACCTTACATCACTCCTCGCCTAACCCCTTCCTGCTTCCATCGCTTCTGCTGCTCCTAAATCGCTTGCCCTCGCTACTCCCCACACCCACGTGCCATCCTCTCACCCTAACCTACATAGGCAAAAAAAGATTTTTTTAGTAAATAATTTTTAATAATATATTATTATTATTATTATTATTAATATATAATTAAAAAAATTATAATAATAATATTATTATAATATATTAAAAAAAAATTGTGGCTGGTTGGGCACAAACAACAGACAAGAACAAATCAAGGTTTAGCGTGTAGAAAATTCCAGTAGTTGCCAGGATGGGAGATGTCATCATTAGATTAGACCGATTGGACGAAAAAGTCAACAAAAAGTATGCAGAACTCAAGATGGAAATCGACAAAAATAATAATGCATTGACATGACTCAAAGCATGAATAGAGCAAGGCATCGTTGCATTGAAGGCAGATCAAAAGAAAATTCAAGAATCTCTCGACAATATCTTAGCCAGATTACTGCCACACACTTTGTTTCCCCCACCTTGCCATAATCCACCTCTAGACCCTTTCAATACACCTCCTCAAAGTAAGCATAAAACACTAGGACAAGATATCACAACGCCACCCAATGAAGTTCCTTTCTTTAACATTTCGTCAATATCAATTCCCCAAACACACGGGTACCAGAGAAGTGTAAAACTAGAGTTACCCAGATTTGATGGTGACGAAAAGCAATGCATTGCATGGATGAACTTGAGTGCCAGATCTAACTGACGACCAACGTCTGCAAATATACATACATGGACTAAAACCACACTTTCGGGATGAGTTAGAATTACATAACACTTCTACCATGGAGAAGGCAAGACGTAAACCTAAGATCATCGAGAACAAGTTCAAAAGATCCTCTGAAATTAACTTCGACAAAAACTACTCAAGAGGAATCCTCCCCAATTAGCGAATACAGGAACTTCAAGATATACGTTGCCACATCTAAGGGGAGGGGCAAAACCCAGTTTAGAATCCTAGAGGATGAAGGAAGGAAAGTGCAAATATTGTGGAGAGAAATGGGATCCTAACCATAGATGTTTGCAAAGGAGCAATCCCCAAAAATTGTATGCTTGCGAAGCTGAAGAAGAAGAAAAAATCTCAGAAAGTGAAGAGTCAAGTGAGGAGGATACAAGAAACCAACATGACTGCCACTCAGAACTAGAAAATGATACGCCAAAGATCTTATTAGCCGCCATTACAGGGATATCCCAACCACAAACACTGAAGCTAAAGGGACATATCAAAAACAACAATGTCTCGATTCTCATAGATACTGGCAGTACCCATAACTTTATTAATGGTAATCTTGCTAAGATATTCAACTTATTCGTTTTCGAAATGCCTAGCATGAACGTTATGGTAGCAGATGGTATGAAGACAGGGAATGTGGGAAAATGTCACAAGGTTAAATTACAAATGCAAGAGTATAATCTAGAATCCGACTTCTTTGCTGTACCCCTTGGAGGAGTAGACATTGTATTGGGAATCCACTGGTTGCAAACATTGGGTACTTACTCTACGAACCATCAAGAGCACTTCATCAAGTTCAAATTGCTAGGGAAAATATACAAATTGTATGGTTTCCACCCACCCTAAACTCAATTGGTTACATCACATAAGATGGAAAGGCTAATTTGAAAAGGAGCACCTTCTTACATAATTCAATGTCAAGAGATGGAGTTGCTAACATGTAAGGGAGATGGATACAAACCACCAGAGACACAAGAACTAATCCAAAAACACCACAGGTGTTCCAAGAGCTTCCGATGGAGCTCCCACCAAACAGGAAGATTGAGTACTTGATTGAGATAGATACCAGGGGCTGGCGCACACTGGTATGTATACATGGTTGGTTGTATCTCCATGGGTGGTTGATCGTATCACCATGGGAAGATCCCATTGTGATTAACCTAGGGTTGATGGCCATTCTCTAGGCTAATGGAGGCACTTGGTCAGTTACCAAGAGGCACCTGGTCAGCTACCAGGTCCAGGAGAATGGAGGACCTGTTCTGAGACCAGAGTGTTGATTGACATGATTCTGTCTGGGACTGAAGCTCAGTCTGGGGCTGAGAGCCATTCTTGAGAATGGAGGCACTTGGTCACTTACCAAGATGTTGACTTCGGTCAACCTTCAGCCTCGGGCTGAAGTACCTGGTTTGGGACCAGGAAGTCTTAGAGTGGATCTAGGCATCGTCTTCATAGTCGGAACATGGGTATCTTGTCTGAGAAAGACCTATGTAGTTCTAATGTGGGCACATATGAAGAATGACAATAATTCAGTAGACCTGAGTTCATGTTACACATCCGGGGACAACACCTATGAATAGTGACGATGATTCTGGGAACACCTGAGTTCTAGGTAAACATTTGTGGGTGAGAAATTTGATGTGGAGATCTGTGAACGATGATGGTGATTCGTGATGAACATCTGAGTTCTGGATGGACACTTGTCAGTCATGCAGTTATACTTGGCTTCGACTCTTGTAAGTTATATTATACATAGTACCGATGCCAGTTAGTCATGGTACATGGCTCTGTAGCTCACTGGGTTAATCATTGCACATGACTCTGTATACCCACATGTGTGAAGACATAGTCAAAACCTTCGATGGCTATCTGAGGCTCATCTTAGAAATGAGATTATAGTCAAGGTTTTCGAGGACTATGCATGACTATCCGAGACTCATCCCGGGGATGGAGTAATAGTTACCGTGTCAGTCTTGTATGGACTTGTCTTCATACCCAGCATGAAACAAGGTTGGCTCTGTAGGAAGACATATGTGATTTGCATCTAGTATGATAAAGGACTGGCATTGCTGAGAGCTACATCCAGTATGAAAAAGGACTGGCTTTGTAGTGGTACATCTAGCGTGAAACAGGGCTGGTTACTGTACGGATTTTAACAACCTATATGGTTGTGAGATTTATGGGTTGTATCCCATACCAATATGATGAAAGTCTCACATAAAGTTATGGCTCTTGTGAGCCCTCATATGATTGTAGTCCTTATGGATGTTATGAGGAGGTTGTAGTCCATGATGTGGTAAAGGCTCACTAGCAGTGACAGTCCTAGTGAGATCTTTGGGTTGTGTTGATGCACGTTGATTACATGCATGCTTCCTCGACAAACTGGATTGAGTAGATGCATGAGCTGTGGACTTGGTGCATGGTTCCCCTACGAGCTGGGTTGAGAAGATGCACAAGTTGTGGAGCTAGTACATGTTCTTCGATGAATTGGATTGAATAGATGCACGTAGTTTGATAAACACTTCTTAATGAACTGATACTATGTTGGGAACCCTTCCATGTGTATAGAGATGTTCGAGATAGTCGTTTTGTACTGATGATATCCATATATGTTCGAGTTGATGACGATGATGCCTCCCTGGCTAAGAGGGAGTGTTGGAGTAGTAGCTGCATTAGATCATCCTCATAGGCCGACCCTGAAAGAAAACAAAATAAATAAATAATAAAATATAGTTTTATTATGTAATTACAAGTTGGCCCCAGTAAAACAGGCAAGTCAGCCCCAGTAAAAGTTGGCCCAAAAAAAGGGTCAAATCAAGTCAAGTCGGCCCAGAAAAGGGATCAATCAAGGTAAGTTGGCCCCAATTAAAAATTAGATTTTTCCATCAAAATCTATATAAATAGAGGGCGCCTCTCCTCATTTGGACACACTGCAAGTTAGCATTGCAGCACAAAGTTCGCCCCTGTTGGAGAAGTTCGCTATTGCAGCTTTGGAAAGGAGGTTTTTTGGGGTATTCCAAGATTTGAGAGGTTTCTCTTTGTTTTCTTGGGTTTGTGCTGCTACGATATGAGAGTGCTCTATCTTTGAACGATTTATCTCTCTTGGAAGGGTGAGCTCAGGGGTGACATTGATTTGTCTATGGTTGGGAGATGATGTTTGTGGTCATCATGGATACACGAGCTCCACTCTTTGTTTTTGTGCTTGGATATTCTTCTAGTGATCTTGGTTTTGCAGATGTCAATTTCTAACAAAAATTACAAGGATGCTAAATATAAATGACAAGGTGCATTAGGGTTACAGAAAGAGCAAGGCACTAATGATGAGTTTATTAAACAGGCCTAATATACCCAAAGAGGTCAAAATAAGGTTTGGAGTGGTCAAAATTAAGAATTTGAACTTAAGGTTTTGGAAAGTCAAATTAAGCAAGAATGAGAGCTAAACACAACAATTCGAATTGGGGTTTTGGAAAGCAATTGATGGATACACGAGCTCCACTCTTTGTTGTTGTGCTTTGATATTCTTCTAGTGATCTTGGTTTTGCAGATGTCAATTTCTAACAAAAATTACAAGGATACTAAATATAAATGACAAGGTGCATTAGGGTTACAGAAAGAGCAAGGCACTAATGATGAGTTTAGTAAACATGCCTAATATACCCAAAGAGGTCAAAATAAGGTTTGGAGTGGTCAAAATTAGCAATTTGAACTAAGGTTTTGGAAAGTCAAATTAAGCAAGAATGAGATTTAAATACAGCAATTCGAATTTGGGGCTTTGGAAAGCAATGAATGGTTTTAACATAAGGCAATTTTGGAATATCATATAAATAAAAAACACTCCACCTAATTGCCAAATGTTACACTGAAAGAGCAGTCCACATGGAAACCTCTATACCACTGCACACTTGAACCATGAGATCACAATTCACACCCTGTACCTGCCATAAATAGAAACTGCAAAATATAGCATGACACTCAAACAAAGTCTAGCTCCTAAAAAGCAAGAAAGACTGAAAATGAAGAGAACTGTGAAACTGCTGCCAAGTATAGCACATCTAAAGATAGACACTACTTAAAAATACCACATCTCACATGTTAATGAAAGCAGTCTTATTAGACTTGCTCTTCTGCAAGGAACCCAAATATGTGCTCAGAAACGACTTGCAAGCCTTTAAAAGAAAACTGCTAAAAATAGCAGTGTCGTGAAACTGCTTGTATGTCTCTTGAAACAGGTTCATTGGCACCATGAGCTCAGACCAAGGATATGTAAAATCTGACATGTGGGGCTTGGAACTCTGGCTCTTAGAAAAAGTTAAAACTGTAAAAGATAACAGTTTCTTAGAATCTGATGTGATCACGTGGAAGGCCTGGATACACCACCTCTAATAGAACCATCATAATGGAAGCTAGCTGTATCTCAACCCTTCAGTTGTGCAAACAAATCTGGGGGTTAACAACATTGTAAGAGTTTATTATATCCATGAGGTAAAACTCTAGACACCCTACAGTGGAAAGGAAAAAAATCGTCTTTTTTGTGGAGATAGCTAACAGAAAATTTAACACTGTCACAATTCTAGTATATTCAGACAGTCAGATGCCATAATTCATACATACATAGACTTTGCAATATTTGCCTCATTGCAAGCTTGCACTTAAGAATTGATTATGGCATCATGATAGTATCATGATTTCATAATGATGATACTGTGGATACAAGGGAAAAGAAACTCGAATTTTCCACATGATGATGATGGCATTGTTTTGAACTCTCTTCGTTGTTTAAAGATGCTTCTTCAAAGACCGAGGATGAAAGTAAAATAATAACTATTCCTTGACAGTGATAATGGATGTGTGTTGTGTTCATAGTAAGAATTTTGTGAGTTTTGGCTAAATTTCTGATGTCTATGCTCCACAGATTATTATTTGAAATGAGGTGAGTAGTCGTCCATGATGGACATGCAAAGTAGAGTTGAAAATTCTCAAGCAAAGATGAAATCCAGTAATTTGAATTATATTGAGATTAAAAAAAATACCTTGCCAGGGCTATCTTCGACAGATCAACTAATACATCCAAGCTCAGTTGGAAAATTATCAGGATAATGGTGAATTTCAACAGCTTGAACACTTGTTGTCTTTGTTGTTGGCTATCATGCATAGCTCAATATGACTGGTAGTGATATAGGTAAAATTGTTTGGAGAAAGATGATTAATCAGTCCTGATTTGCTTTCCCAGTCTTTTAGGCTTAGGTTGTGTTAATTCTGATTTGTGGCACCCGAAGTCAGAGATATTACTGTCTTTAGTTAGAATACATATGTTTCAGCTGTGAGGTCTAAATCTACATAGATGGATTGTCTCAACTTTCTTCTCATTTTCTTGAAATGAAATCAGCATTGATGTATCAGGACGAGAATTTTGAAGTTATAATTCTGATGATTTGTTTGTTTTAATAGGCTTATTCATAACTCATGGTTTCCGTGTTCTTATACTTGCAGTTCTCCCACCTTGCTTGGGTTCAAACTGATAGGAAAGCTGGCGGTCTGGGTGATTTGAAATATCCTCTTATATCTGATGTGACGAAGGGTATTTCAAAGGCCTACAATGTTTTGATTGCAGATCAGGTTTGTATATTTGGTATATCTGTGCCTTTGAAATAATGAAAGTATTAAAACTCAAACAGGCAATGTGACATAATATATATTGAAGGAAAAGGAAAATGGATATGAAGGATTGAAAAGGGGTTTACATATTTATTTTTTACAGAGTCTTACTTTTATTACTGTGCAGAGTCACTTTGCTACAACGTTTGATGCCACTCCCCAACTTTTATTACAAATCTGTCTTGGGTTGTTTGAAGAATCTATTGGTTGTAATATATACATACATAATTTGTAGCTTATTTATAGATTATGTGGAAGGACTTAGTTTATAGTTGTGTTAAAGCACATACTTTATAATGGTCATTTCTTATAATATAGTTGAACTTAGGAAAAGTTTATACTGTAATAAAGATAAGATATGTTGACTTAAGTTGCTCAAGTCATATGTTGGTGATTAGGTGTTTGGGGTCATGTAACTTACATCTCCTTTGAGACAATCATATGTAATGTTACACATACCTTTTGAATAATGAATAATGAATCATTCTCTCCTTTATGTGTTTTAATGAATCTGCCTTTGTGTATTTGTGTAGTTCTGATACTATCTCAGTGCTACATAGTTGGAACCAAGGAGGCATTTGGGGACATGATGAAGAGAAAACAGGTGCCGAGGAATTATGTATACAGATAAATATTAAATGGAGCTAAGAATTGGCTCATTTTGGGGAAAAGTGGAATTGCATGGCAGTGCATGCACAAATAAAGTTTGAATTCAACTAATTAGTGCAAATTGAACAACTGAAATTTTCTTTAGTTCTGAACATAAGAGATTTTTTTTCTTTCAAAACCAAAAGGGTAGAAATAGGGCATGGATGACAAAAGAAACACAATTATAGAGTATAGAGATTGCAGCACCACACAAATGCCATGACAGTTTGTTGGGTTTGTGGCATGCACAAATAAAGTTTGAATTCAACTAATTAGTGCAAATTGAACAACTGAAATTTTCTTTAGTTCTGAACATAAGAGATTTTTTTTTCTTTCAAACCCAAAAGGGTAGAAATAAGGCATGGATGACAAAAGAAACACAATTATAGAGTATAGAGATTGCAGCACCACACAAATGCCATGACAGTTTGTTGGGTTTGTGTTCCTTTTGGCAAGTTTTGTAGTGTAGGTGGAGAATGGATGGGCTTGAGGTACATGAAAGACCTGACCAAATTGAGCTCACACTTGTGTGCAGCAGATGAACCTAGGAGAGTGTCTGCATGCATGCAAACCATATGTTATGTGCACATGGCATTCGTTGTTAGATTTTTATCAATTAGACAGTGTGTGCACAACAATCAATCACAAGAGACAATGGACACAAAGATTTTCCTTGGGGAAACCATAAAGGAGAAAACCCTGCAACTTCCTTAGAGATAGAATAAGCACCAATGGCAGCAGTAAAACTCAGTGGCACACGGGGACGCGTCCCGGAGGGTCGAGGATGCGTTTCGGCATTTTTCGCGTCCCGGGGACTCCGAAACTCCATCCGAAACGTTTCTGGACGTCTCCCTTTTGGCAAAACTTGGCGAGACGCGGACCAAAACGTTTCGGTGGGCAGCGAAACTTGGCGAAACTTGGGGGGACTTCCTGGCGTCTCAGCCGAAACTCCGAAACTTCGCCGAGACTTGTGGGCGTCCCGCCTCGAAACTCCGAAATTTTTTTTCTTCTTAATTTAAATTTTTTTTTAAAAAGTTAAATAAATCATTAAAAAAAATTAAAACCTTTTAATAAAACTTAAAATTTTATTATTTAAAAACATATAAACTTATATCTTTAAATTTTAAATTTATAACATAAAAAATATTAAAAACTAAATAATAATACAATTTAAAATTTAAAACATAAACAAAAATATTAAAAACTAAATCTAATTTACAATGTCTAACATAAAGTATAATATATAATTCTAAACTATCAATGGCCGTGAAACAAATACAGTATCATACTATCTAGTATCATTGATTCATTTTTTCAATCACTTAAAAGTCAAATCTGAAGATTATCAAATATGATGTGCATGTTAATCATAGATTCATATTGATATATAATATATTTAGAAATTATTATTAATATAATGATAATCTTGATGAATCCTGTAATGTGTTTGAACTTTGAATTTTGCATTTACATTGTATGATTGCAGATTCTAGGATGATGAATGTTTGTTATTGTTGGGATTTATATTTTTCATATTTTAAATATGTTTAAAATTTTGATGACTATCGCGTCCCACCGTCCCCGCTGAATTTCGCTAAAATTTGGGGGTGGTCTCCACACGTTCCGAATGTGCGTCTCCCTGAATGTAATATCCCGAATCCCGATATTTTCTATTTTTATGCAAATATGCTGATACAACCGGGCATGCAAACTGCCATGCAAAAATCCCTATTTTATAGCAAAAATCAGGGTTAGGGCTTGTGAGATAGAATGAACACTTACCATTGATAAGCTGGCTGGACTGCTCCTGAGAGGGTATGTAAGCATCAAGAGCTGAATCGAAGATGGACTGATATCTTCTGCTTCTGGTGAAACCCCAGCAACAGAAAACCCAGATCAGATAAGGGTGACGTTTTCAGTGAAGGAGGTATCCGATGAAGTTGCTGATTTGCAGGACTGATAGCCTTCTCGTGCTAGAGAGAATGCCTGGTACATGCGGAGTTTCTGAGGTCTCTAGGTAGGGTAGCTAATTGTTCCAGAGAGACAGCTGCTCACGCCCCCTTGATCCCGAAATAGCTAATAACTGCTCCGGATGAGCACGGTCGGATCTGATAATCACTGTGTACCGGAGTAAGATACCGATGATGAGAATAGTGCATGGGTTTCGAAGTAAAACTGAGATCTGAAGACCCAGCGAGTGATTAGGGATTTTTGGCTGAAAACCCCCCTTACGGCTGCATACGTATCCCTGCAACAATCTATACCCTATACTGGATAACTATGAATGAATGTAAGAGCAAATGGCGAACCTGTATGGCTTACCCTGAATGAGACTAGGGCAGATGTTTCACTGCCGAAACCCCGCTAGTTGAAGACGCCGTCTCCAACCCCAATTGCTGTGCTGTACTCTGTGCTGCTATTCAAGAGCTCCCAAAATAATAATCATCAAAAGTGAAGTCTCCTTTCGCTTTATCTTCCTTTTATAACTTTCAACTGCGAAAACCCTAATCTTTGACCTAATTAGGTCACTTTATTTTCTAATTTGCCATGCATGCGCATGGAGACTTAAATGAGTGCACGCATCATTAAATAATGCTTAGATTGCATGCATGAAGGTGGCCTTTGGCCCCAGTGGCCCTTTCTGACCTAATGATGATGCCCTAGATTTTCTATGGATGGCATCAGTCTTTAGATGATTCCCTAACTGTCAGTAACCGCTCGAACCCACAGGAATCACGTAGGTTAGTGGTTTTGGGCCTCAAGGCCTAATCAGAAGAGGACATTACAGTCCTCCCCGCTGTAGATTGCTTGTCCTCAAGCAACTGCAAAATGGGATGCTGCAATACCTGTTCACCTTCCCATGTGGCATCCTCCGGCGGTAGTTTTTTCCATTGAACCAAGTATTCTCTGATTACCCTGTTCCTGAGCTTCCTTTCTCTAGTCTGTATGATCCGTTTCGAAATCAGTATCAACAGTCCTTCATCATCTAAAGGAGGTAATTCTGTTGATGGAACAATGTGTTGCCCAAGGGTCTTTTTCAGGTTGGACACATGGAACACATTGTGAATTTTACTTTCTTGTGGAAGTTCTAGTTCATATGCCACCTCTCCCACCTTCCTGATTATTCTGTAGGGTCCATAGAAGCGAGGTTTTAACTTTTTTGCTCCTTTCTTCTTAAGTGAAGACTGTCTATAAGGTTGGAGCCTTAAGTATACCAAATCCCCTACCTCAAAGCTCCTCTCAATCTTGTGTTTGTCGGCATACAACTTCTGTTGATTCTGGGCTGTCTGTAAGTTTTCCTTCAAGATTTTCAGAATGTCTTGACTGTCTTGTATCCAATCCTTAGCCTTAGGAGCTCTACTGTCTCCAAATGCCAAATCTGCATAGTCCAAGGCCTCGTAACCATATAATGCCTTAAAAGGAGTCATCCTAATAGACATGTGATAGGTAGTATTGTAGCAATACTCCCCTAAGTGTAGCCATTTGATCCAGGTTCGCTGCTGCCCTGCTACATAGTTCCTTAAATATCCTTCAATCTACTTGTTGACTATTTCAGTTTGTCCATCGCTCCGGGGATGATAACTCGTACTGGTAGTCAGTTTGGTCCCCACTAATCTGAATATTTCCTGCCAGAAGGCACCTGTGAATTTGCTATCCCGATCATTGACAATGGTCTTAGGTAACCCGTGTAACCTGAAAACCTCCCTAAAGAATAACTCAGCTACTTGAGCTGCCGAGTAATCTGATGATATCGAAAAGAAATGTGCAAACTTGGTCAGTATGTCAACTACTACATATAAACAATCTCGCCCTTGGACCTTGGGCAATCCTGTAATAAAGTCCATGGAGATGCTTTCCCACTTCTGTTCTGGAATCGGTAGTGGCTGAAGTAAACCTGCTGGATGGATGTTCTCAATCTTGTTCTGTTGACAGATGCTACATTCCCTTACATGCTGCATAACTTCCCCCTTGAGGCCCTTCCATGAGAACCTCTCTCGCATTTGCCTGTAGGTCTTCAAGAAACCCTGATGCCTTGATAATGGAGAGTCATGTGTTGCCTGAATGATCTTTTTCCTCAATGTGGATTCTGGGACGAGGTATATCTTGTTCTTGTAATAGATGATGTCATCAACAATCTTGTACCTGTCATCCTGAATTTGTCCATCCAATAATTCGCAAGCGAATTTATTTTTGGAGTATTCTACTAAGAGAAGTGCCCTCCAATCTGTGGATATACTCTTGAGAGATAATGAGGCGGGACGCCTGGATAATGCATCAGCTACTACATTATTCTTACCTTTTACATACTCGATCTCGAAATCATAGGCTTGTACTTTGCTGACCCATTTCTGCTGTTGCTCATTCAGTTTCTTCTGCTCCAGGAAATACTTAAGGCTGTTATGATCGGTTTTGATTTTGAACTTACTGCCCACCAAGTACTGTTTGAATTTTGTGAGAGCATGTAAGATGGCTAGCATCTCTTTGTCATATATGGAGTAGTGGCGCTCGTAGTTCTTCAGTTTACGACTCTCAAATGCAATAGGGTGATGGTTTTGCATCAATACTGCTCCTAACCCTTTCCTTGAGGCATCACATTCTACTACAAAGGGTTGTGAGAAGTCTGGTAATGCTAAAACTGGACAGGAACTCATAATAACTTTCATCTCCTCGAAAGTTTTCTGTGCTAAGTCTGTCCAAGTGAACGCTCCCTTCTTTGTGAGATCTGTGAGGGGTGCTGCAAATTGGGAGAATCCCTTAACGCTCTGTCGGTAATAAGTGCACAGACCCAAGAAGCCTCTCAATTCTGTGACTGTTTTTGGCGCGGGCCAATCTCTGATAGATCGGATTTTCTCCATATCGACCTGTACTCCTTCTGCATTGATTATGTGTCCCAAGTACAACATTTTCTTCATGCCAAACTCACACTTGGACATTTTCGCATAAAGCGAATGTTCTTCTAGAATGCTCAGTACTTCGTCCAGGTGTTTCAGATGCTCTTCCCATGTTTTGCTGTAAATCAGGATGTCATAAAAGAATACTAGCAAAAACTTACTTAGCTGAAATCTGACGAGACCGGTTTTGGGGGATAAGTGTTCATGCCCCTCAAAACTACCCGTTTGCCGTCTCGCCCCTGGAATTCCATTTCCATTGCTTTGTAGTCTGTAGTGTATTTCCCTATAGAATAAAGCCATTGAACACCCAATACTACATGAGTATCCGAAACATCCACTACATAAAAGGAATCTGTCATTTGATAGTTACCTAAGGTAACATTCAATTTTGTAATCCAGTAGTTGCACTCCATGCTGGAGTTCTCGGCTACTACTACAGTGAATCCTTCGAACTTCTCGGTCTGAATACCTCTTTTGGCTACCCAAGCGGAGTCAATGAAATTGTGGGTTGCTCCCCCATCAATCAATACTCCTACTCTGTGACCCTGTACTACTCCCTTGACCCTGAGAGTATGGAATCTTGGTACTCCAGATAATGTAGCAATGACTCCCTCTGGTGTATCACCCTGGTGTGATTCTTCCTCAGCTGCCCGTAGTTCTTCTGTGGCTTCCTGCTCATAGTCATCCTCATCACTGTCCGAATATACCTCAATGTAGTCAGCCTTCGCCTTCCCTGCACACTTGTGTCCTGGTACCCATGGTTCCTGACAAGTGAAGCATAGTTTCTTCCTTCTTAAGTCTTTCCTAGTGTCCTCGTCTAACCATGTTTTCTTGGGAATATCCTGCTGGAAAGGTTTCTTGTCGTTGTCCATAATAGGAAAATTGGTTTTCAGCGGGAACATGTTTTTGGGGACTGAATCCTGAAGATCTTTGGCCCTGCTAATGGCATCCTGCAGAGTGAGGGGTTTGTAGGCTTTCACCCATCCCCGTAGTTGCTTTGTTAGGGCCTCAGTAAATAACATAGTCAACCTGCTCTCTGACACGTCTGTTACTGTGATTGTGTCATGTCCCCAATTTTAGCCTAAGGAAAATAGACCAAGGTCACCTAAGAAGAATTTAGAAAATTATTAATGGTGACAAATAAGGAGAAAATAATTATTGGCTAAGGGGAAGTAATAATTACCTAGTGCATGGTTTCTACTGTTCTATAGTATTTTTCTATGGTATGGGCAAAAGGTCGATAATAGAACATGGTTTTCATGGGCCCATGGTATTTACCCATGGTATTGGAGACTTTTCAAGGATAAAAGGCGGCAGCGGCAAAGGGAAAAGGCATGCTTGAATATTTAGAGATTTGTTCTTAAGACCGTCTAGGGGTTAGCCTAGAGTTTTCGTTTGGGGTTGGCAAACTCCATCCATCCATTTTGGTAGTTTCGGTGGTGTGACGGACCCACCCTAGCTGGACAAAGGGGGAGGATCCATTCAGGATCTTCATTGGAGCTTCATCATCCGGGTTGGCATCACCTTTCAGGTTCTTGTTGGATGTATTTTGGTAGCTGATATCACAGCCATAGTTATTGTACTGTTTACTCTTTGTTAGTAATAATAAAGGTGCCAATATTATCTCGCCATTGTGATGTGTTATGGAATGTGTCTAAAGTGTTTGATGAAATGTCTAGGAGAACACATGTTGCTGGTAAAAGTTATAAATCAATGTAAAATTGATTAATGTTGGTAATTTCATATATTTTGTGATCATCCCGAGAGCCGAGAGCCTTAAGGGGTCCGTGAGCCACTTCAACAGTCTGTTGGAGAATGCGGTCTTCCTTGAAGCAGAATAAGGTCTAGTTGAAGCTAGGAAAGGCGTAAGGACTTTGTGAATGAGGCCGTGAAGCCTCTAAGACAGAGCCATTGTATCTAGCAAATCGTAGCAGAGAGGGAAACGTAGAGGAATAGGAGCCATGTCTTATGATTCAGAGTATGAGGAAGAATATTCTTTCTATGCCCTAGAGATAAATGATTTTAAACAGTATGATGGCAGCTATGTGGATGAGGAACCCTGTTACAGTATCTCTACCCAATTCACACTTAGAGATGATGATGGTTACTC
>LPNX011063175.1:28548-97241 GCA_001517045.1 Pseudotsuga menziesii
TTTTGTTACTGCCACATGAGGAGTATGAAACTCCTACCCTTCATGATGATCCTATGATATGTGCACCGATTCCTTTTGAGCAGCATTTACATCCATTGTTTTGTATCACTTCTACTCATGGATGCACTTCCTTGAGCCACTTGGAGGCTCCTTCTTTGATTGATGGAGGTTCTTCATCCATTGCTTGGATAAGAGAACACATGATGAGACATCTTGATACATCTTATTCTTTCTTGCAGCATTATGAGACATGGGATCCTCACCTATGTTACTGGATTAGATTTGATTGGTATCTTCATGATTGTGTGCTTTTGACACATGATGATTTTCTTGATTGGAGGTGCAAGCTTCTTGAGTGCTCTTTGATGGATGATCACTTCAGCCACATTGGGAGTGGCATATCTGTGTATCATTTCACTATGTTTCATTATGATGTATCTATATTAGTGATTATGATGTATGGGAGAATGCATAGTAAAACTTGGGATCCTGGCACCCCTCCCCATGATGTATTATTTTGTACCACTCTATGTATTGATGGAATGCGCCAGTTATGGGATCCTGGCATTCCACACTTGGTTGGAATAATTGAGAGGACATTGTACCCCTCCTACTTTGATGTACTGTTTTGGGAGACCTTGTGCATGATAGAGATGCACAAGCATTTGGACTTGGGCATCCCACATTCTAATTTGTATGTACTCACACTATGTATTGATGGGGTGCGCAAGTGTTGGGACCTTGGCATCCCATACTTGCGGGACTTGTTCTTGATGACATTTTACACTAGGAGAGTGAGCAAGCAGGGGGACCCAAGCATTGTTGATTATGGAAAGCTCATTGGGAACACATTTTGGTTGGTTGGCTTGAGGAAGCACACGTCGTCTCTTCTCCATGGGTTCATCTTTGCAGTAGTTCGTTATGGTTTCCTACATGCTTTTGGATGGACTTATGTTTTTCGTACAGGGTGTCAGGCTGACTTCCATGTGACTCTAATGCATTGCATAGGAGAATATATATTGCACCTTGCATTTCTGAGGATCATTTGGGATCCTGGTATCATTTGTACTTAGTCTTCACATTAAGTGCATGGTTGATGGTGGAAGATTGATGATGTGATGGTATTTCCCTATGGTTTCTTCATTGCTTGAGGACAAGCATATTTGGGAAGGGAGGACTGTCATGTCCCCAATTTTAGCCTAAGGAAAATAGACCAAGGTCACCTAAGAAGAATTTAGAAAATTATTAATGGTGACAAATAAGGAGAAAATAATTATTGGCTAAGGGGAAGTAATAATTACCCAGTGCATGGTTTCTACTGTTCTATAGTATTTTTCTATGGTATGGGCAAAAGGTCGATAATAGAACATGGTTTTCATGGGCCCATGGTATTTACCCATGGTATTGGAGACTTTTCAAGGATAAAAGGCGGCAGAGGCAAAGGGAAAAGACATGCTTGAATATTTAGAGATTTGTTCTTAAGACCGTCTAGGGGTTAGCCTAGAGTTTTCGTTTGGGGTTGGCAAACTCCATCCATCCATTTTGGTCTAGTTTCGGTGGTGTGACGAACCCACCCTAGCTGGACAAAGGGGGAGGATCCATTCAGGATCTTCATTGGAGCTTCATCATCCGGGTTAGCATCACCTTTCAGGTTCTTGTTGGATGTATTTTGGTAGCTGATATCACAGCCATAGTTATTGTACTGTTTACTCTTTGTTAGTAATAATAAAGGTGCCAATATTATCTCGCCATTGTGATGTGTTATGGAATGTGTCTAAAGTGTTTGATGAAATGTCTAGGAGAACACATGTTGCTGGTAAAAGTTATAATCAATGTAAAATTGATTAATGTTGGTAATTTCATATATTTTGTGATCATCCCGGATCTGGAATATTACAGATTGGTATCCTCTGAAATTCTGAGATGGAAGGCTTCTGCACTACCGGTTTGTTTGAGTTGAGCCAACTCCCTGAAATGTATCTCTGGATCCTTCCTGTCAAACCTCTCTATGAGCTTTTGAGTGAACTCACTGTAGGAGTGTATGGTGTTGTGACCCAGTGTCACCAATCCGTGGTACCACCACTCGTGAGCCTCTACGTCCAGGTGGAGTGTTGCCAATTTGATGGCATCTGTCTTTGTCATGGGATTGAGTTGGAAATAGGTATCCAACTTTTGAACCCATATCCTCGTTGATCCGCCGCGAGTCCCATCAAAGTTCGGGATGGTCAACCTGCCCAAGGTCTTCTGCAACTCATAGTTGTGATTGAAACCCTTGTTGAAATTCCTGGGCCTATTCCTACTCTTCATGTTGTAGAAATCTGAAAAAGACATGGCAGCATGAAACTCATCCCCTAAGTCTCTATATTCCTGCAAATAAGCCCCAAAAGGCTTGCAAGGTTCTACTTGCATAACTGGACCACCTATTGTATCCGCCAAGAAGTGAGGCATTGTAGGCCTGTTGGAAGGTCTACTATATATGTGTGGTGTATTCTGTATATTAGTGAACGCAACCTTTCCACTGTTGCTTGTAGATCCCCGATGTACCGGTGAGGGAGGTGTACTGTTGATACCTATTTCTGGTTTTGCCGATATTCTGTTGATTGCATTGAGCACATCCTTTTGCCCTTTGGCTAAGTCTTGCAATGCAGATACTAAGTTGCAAAACTCCATCCTATCCTTCTCTTCTCCCGTTCCTTTTCCGCTATCCGAGTGTATACCTGTTTGTTCCATGTCTGAATTGGTATCTTCTAGTTGGATATCCTCAAATTCTCCTGTGTATCTACTCTTTCTCCTCCTTTAGGTTACAAAAGGGTCTCCTTCTGTATTCATCTATGTCTCATTTCTTAAGCCCACAGCTGGCCAAGAAGATAGCTCTGATACCACTGTAGTATCCCGAATCCCGATATTTTCTATTTTTATGCAAATATGCTGATACAACCAGGCATGCAAAAATCCCTATTTTATAGCAAAAATTAGGGTTAGGGTTTGTGAGATAGAATGAACACTTACCACTGATACGCTAGCTGGACTGCTCCTGAGAGGGTATGCAACCATCAAGAGCTGAATCAAAGATGGGATGATATCTTCTGCAGGTGAAACTCGAGCAACAGAAACCCCAGATCAGGTAAGGGTGACGTTTTTAGTGAAGGAGGTATCCGATGAAGCTGCTGATTTGCAAGATTGATAGCCTTCCCGTGCCAGAGAGAATGCCTGGTACATGCGGAGTTTCTGAGGTCTCTAGGCAGGCTAGCGAATTGTTCCAGAGAGACAGCTGCTCACGCCCCCCTGATTCCGAAATAGCTGATAACTGCTCCGGATGAGCACGGTCGGATCTGATTAGGGCTGCACATCCATGGCAGAAAGGCCCGCCCAACACTTACATCTGACCATGGGAGGAACATATCCAACATCTATGTCAGAATGGCACGCCCAACACTCACACCTGACCATGGGAGGAACACATCCTGCATCCATGTCAGAAAGGCTCAGCACTCACATCTGACCATGAGAGGAACCAATCTAGCATTCATGTCAGAAGGGCTCGTGCACTTACATCTGACCATTAGATGAACCAATATTGTATTCCTGTCAGAAGGGCTCTGCACTTACATCTGACCATGGGAGGAACTAATCCAGCATTCATGTCAGAAAGGATCTGCACTTACATCTGACCATGGGAGGAACCAATCCTACATCCATGTCAGAAGGGCTCACGGACTCATCACTTCCCCTTGGAGGGAACCTCGATCTAAAGAACACCAAGCTTCTCCCTGAAGTACTCAAACTTCACTTTGGCTAATGGCTTGGTCAACACATCAGCTATCTGTTCGTTTGTCGCAACATATTGGAGCTTCACTACTCCTCTCTGCACCATATCCCTAATATAGTGATATTTGATTTCGATATGCTTCGACTTGTCATGGAACATCGGGTTCTTCGACAATTTCTCACAACTTTGGTTGTCGCAATATATACAAGTAGCATCCAACTGGAGATCAAACAAATTAGATAGTAGTTTTCTTAGCCACACTGCCTCAGAACTAGCCGAACAACTTGCGACATACTTTGGTTCGGCTGTACTTAGTGCCACGCAAGATTGCTTCCTGCTAAACCAAGAAATCACACCTGATCCCATACTGAAGTAACACCTCGAAGTGCTTTTCCTATCAATGGCACTGCCTGCCCAATCTAAATCAACATAACCCTCCAGGTTAATCTCTTGATTCGCCTCATACTTGAGCCCATAATCAACTATACCCTTTAGGTGCCTCAGAATATGCTTTGCAGCAATCAAGTGTTCATAGCAAAGCAAATATCTGGTCTCGTATTCGTCATGTACATCAAGGACCCAATCATCTGACGATACATTGTAGCATCAACCGACTCTGATGAAGCATCATCAATAGCTTCAGGTTCGATGCCATAGGTGTGGTCATGGCTTTGCAGTCCATCATCCTGAACCTCTTCAGGATCTTTACTGCATACTTCCCTTGTCCCAGGGAGATTCTATCCACATTTTGCCACACCTCCATGCCTAGAAGGTAGTGCATCATACCCAAGTCCTTCATCTCGAACTTGGCAGCAAGCCAAGCTTCCTCTTTGTATCAGCAATCAACCCATCTACACCTGTTACAAACAGGTCATCTACATATAGTAGGAGTATGACTGGGTTCCCTTCTTCAACTGTAGTAAAGGTTGGAATTTGCTTTACCCTTGGTAAAAGCCCAAACTGGATAGGAAGCCATCAATTCTGCCATACCATGTCCTGGGTGCCTGTTTCAAACCGTACAGGGCTTTCTTCAATTTACACACATGAGTCTCCCTGTCATGTGTTTCAAAACCGAGTGGCTGCTCCACATACACTTCCTCTTCCACTACACCATTCAAGAAAGCAGTCTTGACATCCATCTGGTGTATCTTCCATTTCATTTCTGCAGCTAGAGTAAGTACCGATCTGATGGAAATGTATCTTGCTACAGGGGCAAAAGTCACTTCATAATCTATCCGTTCTTTCTGGGAGAAGCCACGAGCCACAAATCTTGCTTTATATTTCTCTATGCTACCATCTGCAGCATGCTTGATCTTGTAGATTCACTTGGAAGTCACGACAGACTTCCTCTCTGGTCTTGGGACAACATCCCGTACATCATTCTTCATGATCGATTGGTACTCCTTGATCATAGTATCCTTTCATTCTTTCTTCTCTGTCGCTTCTTCATAGTTGGAAGGTTCTTTATCAATGAAGTCACATAAGAGGGCTACATAGGCGGAGCACGACCTAGTTCTTTTCCTTTCTCGGTGTCTTTCTTCTAGAGCCCCATATCTTTCTGCACCTGGGATAGCCTCTCGTACTCATGTAGGTTTCCTCTTGTGAGGGTTCTTCTCTTGGGGTGGATCTATAGGTTCCTGGTGTTCTTCTATTTCTCAATCTTCTTCTTGAGTTGCATTGTTCATCGTTGTATTTTGAATTTTGGGTATTTCTATTTCTTCAGGGTCTTCAACAGGTGTCTTTTTCTGGATTTGTTGTAAGCTGAGTCTTCGTCAAATGTTACGTCCCTACTGATGTCGATCTTCTTGAATCCTGGGAATTATATTTTGTAAGCCTTCGAGCTTTCACTATATCCCACAAATATACCCTTATTCCTTGAAGGATCTAACTTTGTCCTCTTTTATTTCGGAATGTGTGTGTACACTGGACATCCAAATATACTGAGATGACTGACTTCTGGTTTCTTGCCGGAGAAGACTTCTTTAGGTGTCTTGTTCTCGAGTACTCTATGTGGAGTACAGTTCTGTACATACACAGTTGTTCTAGCAGCTTTTGCCCATAAATGCATAGGAAGATCTTGATCTTGAAGCATTTCCCTTGTAGCTTCCATAACCATTCTATTATTCCTTTCTGCAACCCCATTATGTTGTGGTTTATATGGAGTGGTTAACTCCCTCTTAATCCCCGAATCTCTGCATAATTCTTTGAATTCATTTGATGTGAATTCTCCACCATTGTTTGATCGAAAGGTCTTGATTTTCTTTTCTGTGTGATTCTCGATTAAGGCTTTGAACTCTTTGAACTTGTTGAATACTTCATCCTTGTTTTTCATTAAGTATATCCATGTCTTCCTGGAAAAATCATCAATGAAAGAAACATAGTATACATACCTGCTTAATGAGCTGGATGACATCGGACCGGATACATCGGAGTGAATGATTTCCGAGATTCCTTTTGCCTTGCTTTCGCTACTTGGAAATGTCTTCTTTGTGTTTTTCCTTTCGCACATCCTTTGCAAACTCCTTCATGTTTAGCCTGCATTTCTGGAAGTCCTTCAACAGCTTTGCTTGCGAGTGGTAGTGCCCTATAGTGCACATGTTCAAGCCTTCTATGCCAGAGTTCATTTGGCTCTACTGAGTCATGGACCAAAGCTTGTTCTGGTTGGCCCTTCAATCTGTATAGTCCTCCTTCTTGTTCTCCGATTACAACTGCATCATCTATAGTCTTTCCTTTTGGCCACATGAGGACTTGGCCATCTATAAATGCAACCCTCATTCCTTTTGCATCCAATGCTGATATGGAGAGGAGATTCTTCTTTAGTCCTGGTACAAACAAGACATCCTTCATCTCCATAGACTTTCCAGAGTCTAGCTTGTATGAGGATTCACCACTACCTTTTATGGGATATTGGTAGTCATCCCCAAGTTTTACCTTGTGGGGTGAATTATGTTTGGATAGTTTCACAAGAGATTCCTTGAATCCCATCATGTGCTTGGAAGCCCCACTGTCAATAAGCCAATCTTTATTTCCATGTGTGACAGTTCTCGTGATTGCAGAGATTAGAACATATTCTTCATCATTTGAAGAGTCTTCACTTTCTTGTTTGACTCTTTTCCTGGGAGGATCATCATGCTCTGCAGTGTGAGCATGATGTCTTCTTTTGTAGTTCTTCTTCTTTTGAGAACCATTCTTATTCATAGGACAATTTCTAGCAAAGTGTCCTCTTTCATCACATGTATGGCATCTGAGTTTGGATAGATCCTTGCTTGATCTTCCAGAGTTAGCTTACTGGTGAGAATGCTTACCTTGGTGATGATGATTGTCCCTTTTGCTTTTCTTGGAGTGTACTGTCAGAGCTTGATCTTCATTTCTCATCTTTTCTTCTCGAGCTACTATTCGAGCTTCTTCTTGTGAGCATTCTTCCCATAGCCTACTAAACTTGATTAGCTTCTTTCTGGCACAGATTCCTTAGATAAAAGAATCCCATGACCTAAGGAGACCATTCAAGGTGGTAATCACAATTTCTGCATTCTCTACTTCTTCATCCACTGCTTCAAGTTGTTCCTTGATTTGAGAGACCTTTGTCAAGTATGATTGTATGGTCTCTTCATTCTAGATCTTTACATTCTTTAACTGGTTCCTCAAAGTCATCTTTCGATTAATGTTCTTCCCTTCAAATAGCTTGGTCAGGGCATCAAAATTGCTTTAGGTGTCTTTAGGGAGGACACCTGTGGTATGAGGTGATCCTTGATTGAATCAACAATAATCCTCTTAGCCATGACCAATTTCTTTTTGTGTAAGGCCTTAGCCTCATCTCCCTTTGGAACTTGAACCTCTTCACTGATGTAAGAGTCCAACTCATTTTCTTCCAGGACTAGGGAGATCCTATACTTCCAGGCTCGAAAGCTATCAGCTCCCTCAAGCTTCCCTCAAGCTTTTCATCAAGCTTGGTGTGACGAGACATCTTAATTGAGAACCTCAAATGGAAATACAAAAGATTTAGATCTTACCAATTTGAGAAGTTGAAAACTGGATCTGGAGCTGATCTTCTGCAGTGCTGGTTTTCTGGTTCCAGGCAAATTAGGGTTGGACTTTCCCAGAGTTCTACTCGACCAAAAATCTCGATTTTTGTCTCTAAACTTTGATTTTGAGGAGGAGAGCAATCCTAGCCTGATCTCACTAAAAAATTCCTCTTTAGTGAAAAGCCCTAATTTCTCGATGCAGTGGTAGGTCAACAACTTAAAGTGCTCAGAATCGGATTCTGCTTCGACAGAAAGATGCGCCCTTCAATGGAGGTTCAGCCTAGCCACCTTTTGTTGATGGATTGTGGAGAGGGACCCAAAAAGTAAGAAGCCCTAGCTTCCGCAGCTGCATAGTGTCTTCTTCTCAGGTTAGCTTTGATACCATGTTAGATTTTTATCAATTAGACAATATTATCTTAGGATCTTATCTAAGAGAATAACATGCACAACAATCAATCACAAGAGACAATGGACACAAAGATTTTCCTCGGGGAAACCATAAAGGAGAAAACCCCGCAACTTCCTCAGAGATAGAATAAGCACCAATGGCAATAGTAAAACCCAAAGACAGTGAGATGATCTCCACCAACTGTTCTCTCTCTTATCCTAGCTTCTCTCTCACTCATGCGCTACAACTGAGTGTGAGTGACTAACTGTATGATAAATAGAGAGGCTCACTCTCTATTTATACTAATTCCCAATTTGACAATAACTTACCAGGGCCGACTTCTCTAGGAGAGTCTAATAACCCTAGTGCATCGAAACTGTGGGGACTTTGACCCCTGATCAACTAGGAGGGTTAACCTCTATGACTTTACATGACTTGTTTACATCACTGATTCTCCTGATAGGAACGTCGGGGACTAATCAAATACAATATATGAAATATAGAAGTGAATACATTTCGAAGTTACAAATACATCAACATTCATAAGTTTGGTTGACGGTCTGCATGGCTTGTGCAGACAAATAGATGCCATATATTACAAACAACACTGCATCAATGCATCACAGCTCTAGTTTGTGGTAGTTTACTCAAGTGCATTGACAACATCGCACTGCTCTCTCAGTTTTCTCATCACGGGTTACATCATTTATAGTGTCCTAAGATGGTTAAGGTGGTCTAAGTACCTAGCCAACCCTTAATAGTGATTACTATCATTATCTATAATCTCATGTTATATTACTAAATTGAAGATCAACTGAGATGTCATTGTTCATGAGATTGTAAGGATTTTTCCGCATATTTCATATCTGATATCATGTTTGAAATTTGGTGATCAAATATCATTTTTGGAATTTGATGATGGTAGCTGTCTTGAGGTTCAAAGTTCAGCCAAGTGGCATGGAAAAAAGGCACATGAGGAAGGACATTGATCGAGAGTTTTGTGAATGAGGAACACAACGATGAGCCTAAAATGTACCAAGATAACCTGATGGCAATACAGATTTAGAGAAGAGGGAGGGAGAGGGGCAAGAAGCCACTCCTAAAAGGAGTTAAGATGGGATAAGGTATATAATGTGCAACAAATGACCACAACATTAGGTCAATGGGACTGCTGTCAATTCAAAGTGGGAGCACTGAAATGGCTCATATAAAGAGAAACAAAGTTATATATGATTATATCTAAACTAGTGTTTGAAAAACCCTAGACTCTGAGCGTGGATGACTGCACTAGGAGAAGGATATACAAAGGAAATGGAACCAGAGACAGGAGGACAAATGACAATGAAGAGGAAACAAATAAGTCATGTTTCACAAAATCTATCCCTCCTAACATTCGAGGCTGAATGGAGAATATTGAGTATAGTGTTGTCTTGATGAAAAGATGGGGGAAGATCTAGTTCGTCCTTTGAGCTATTGTGTGCAATGGGTAGTCCTCTGCCGGATTCTAGGTGGTCTCATCTATAATGGATTTGGTTGGGTGATATTGTAGACGTCTTTGTGGGGGTGGGGGGGAGCGAAGTTCCCTGTTGCTCATATATACATCTGGAGCTGGATATGATGCTACTGTCAATCTGTCTCATTGGGGGCTATGTTGATAACTTGATTGGTATTGAGTTTTATGAAAGTTTGGTGGTTTGGTAAAACCCTTCCATACAGGTTTAGTTTTAGTGGTGAGATATCCACCCTTGCTAGACACGGAGGAGGATCCATCCACGATCTTTATGTGAGCTTCATCATTTAGGTTGGCATCTTTTTGAATATCCAATTAGTTGTAGAAGAGCCATGGCATATTCTTGGTGTTTGATTGGCCTATTGTGTGTTTTCTGTTGCCATAGCAGACATAGAGCTTGTAATCTCTGTTCTTTCTTAATAATAAAAATGCTGATATTGTCTCTCCATTTCTGGTATGCTTGCAAAATATTTGATGAAATGTCTTTGTTAGAATGAATCTATGAATTGTTTGCAAGTTGTTTGTGTTGGGGACATCACATCAATCCCCTATCTCTGTTTTGTCTTAAAGGGTCATTGGGACTGACAAGGTGATATTTTTCTATGAGTCACACATCCCTCGTGGGCAATTGGGTGGGCCCAAAAGCTTCCAAAAGTTTGCCTGAAACATCACAGAAAATCGCCTAAATGTCTTGGAAACGTCCTTGGTTGTATCGTACAATGTTTCTAGATTCGGGAATGTCACATGGTATGGCCAACAACGTTTTCGAGGCATTTCTTACCTGTTTCCTTGTGTCATTGAGAGTCGAGACAAGTTTTCCACCATTCTAGGTATTCGCTGAAACTTAGGTATGTTGTAGGAATTGTACACAATTTCCAGATCTTTGTATGCTGCAGGAATTGGACGAAATCCCTCGAGGCAGTTTTCAGATTGATCTCCTTCCTACATCGGATCCGAGGGCTAGCCGACTCATCAGAACGTTGGGATAGGTACTCTTATCTAGCTTATTGCTTTGCCCAGACTATTGCTAGTGATACTCGCCCAGGCAGGGCCAGTGTTGGCGCACATGAGTCTCGAGCCTTCTTGCTTCAGTGGGGATCCAACTAGATCGTCTTCCCCCGTTCCAGTACTCTCTAAATGCTCCAGGGCACCTTCTATACCTATCCGACAAGAGTTGAATAAGATCGTCAGAGAGGACATTTACAAACAGTTCATACAGGTCGCTTGTATCAATCCTTTGGGAGGATTGCGCCCAAAGATGGCCTTCTATGCTTAAGCATTTCTTGGAGATCAGAGACGGGCTCATTGTTCGGCCCCAGTATACGCTTCGTCACTGGATGCATGCCCTTCGAATCCCTCTTGGACAGTTCAAAGTAGGATCACATCGGGTAGAGTCATACCACCAGATCAATAGATCGGATAGGATCTGCCCACTTTGTCACCTACAGGAGGTTGAAACCGAGCCACATTTTATCTTCAGATGTCCTGTTTACTATGAGATCAGAGGACACTTCTATTGCTTGTTCAGGGGGTCCCAAACTCTAGCTGCTTTCTTCATATACACCGACTAGAGATGTCTAACACTTTATATTCAGGAGGCCCTCAGGTTTCGAGCGCAAATCCTCTAGCCTCCTACTAGACCAGACACCACGCAGCAGATCACCGCGTTCTTCAACCTGCTACCATCATCGAGGGGCACTAAGAGATCTACTGATCTTGATATTGACAAAATTTCCAGACCAGGAAAGGTTGGAGGACCTCGACCCACGAGATCTCAGCGACAACTTTGTACTAGACCTTTCTCCAGGAGCTGTCCAGGACCATCCAAACCCCACCGACACCAGGCTCGAGGGCGACCTGCGCCTACCGGCCTCGACTCGGGATAGCAGACACTTTTACAGTTCTCTTAGTTTTCTTCATTCAACCTCGGATGTTAGGAGTACCAGATCCACCATGATCTCTCCAGCTCCTGGATCCTGTCCGCCTGAGAAATTGAAACAGGAGCTCTTCCATGCTTCAGCCTAGCTCGACTTGTTTATCTTTATTTCTATCTACGTCATTGATTATATTGTATTTCCTTTTGCTTTAAAGGGAGATCGTTTGATCCTCCCACATGCATAAACTATCATTGTAACCAACAGTCCCGTTGACCTACTTTGTGGTCATTAGTGGACATTAATAAAATTATCTTATCTTACCTTATCTTTTAATTTCGGTGATAGTTACCCCCAAATTGCTATCATTTTTATTTCATCGATAACTTGGATTGTTTCTATTTGCTACTATTTAGCTCTAGATTTGATTCTTTCTCTTAAAAATAATTATGAAAATAAGGCGAAAAGTTGGATTGGTAACAAAGATCATTTACTGTATATCCAAATATAAAAAGGACAATACGTTAAAATCCATATTGGATAAATAAATATAATTTTATAAGATAGATGATATGTTGGTACAATGCCATGTGACAATGTATTTATAGGCTATAGCATTGACTAGTCATGATAGTTGATATGCCATGTCCTTTAGTTAAGATGTGTTCATTTATTTTCATTATCTTATTATTATTATTGTTATCCGTATGAATGGCAGTAGTATTATATAATATTTCTTGATATTCATTTATATCAAGAAACCAAAGTTGGTCTTAGTTCATCATCGTCATCATATAACTATGTTTATTACAAATGTGTATATGCATTTTCTCTCATAACTTTAGTTTGTTGCGTCTTAGAACTTTATATTCATGCAAGTTTCTATTTGCACCCTTACATTCAATACCAATCAAGACACTTTGCAAATTCGACCTCTAATGGTTTGGGATTACTTTCCATGGGAAACTACGCAGGGAAACCCAAGGACGCTTCCCTGTATTCGTCGATGGCATCCTTAGTAAGCCTATTGACGTGGACTAGTGTGCCTCACCAAAGGGGAGTCAAGCTAGGCAATTGCTAGCATGGAACTAGCCAAATGCCCAACAACATTGGCGACAATTGGTTGAGCTAACCCCTTGGGCTTAATGGTTTGGACACTGGGGTTACATTGATGTACATGAATATAATATGAATATTTTGTCTTTTTCCTAATTTGATCGAGTAGTTTACTGGATCAATACCAATTTTGAGTAGTTTTAAGCCGAGTTGTCATTTTGGGGCAAACCGGTTTCGAGCATATGATGACATTAGCTAGGGGTAGAGCCAAGGTCATGAATGAAGATGATCTATGAAACTAAAGGTCATCTTATATATGAAGATGAGTTTGATGAGATTGACCTTTTTTTAATTGTACACCTTATAGCTTAGTTGGCAAGTACTCGTCTCTAGTCTTGATCATTGTTGAACTTGAAACTAGCCACTTATTGAACTTCTAATGTATCAAGATAAATTTTGTTTTTTTTCCCTAGTATTGTCATCTACATTCTTGATTACATGTTTTCTTTGTAAGTTGCAGGAAATTTCATATTAATAGAGGTAAAAAAAACAGAGTACAGAGTACCAAACTCATTCTACGGGGGCCTGAGACTATTTGGCCACTTGCCCAGTCATTAAAAGAAACTAGAATTCTTGTTCAGTTTTTTCAAAATTAACAGAGAACACTTCCTAGAGCCGTACCCCCCGCCCGACATATTACATGATAGGTAATTAAGACTGTGAATTGACATAAAAACAAAATATCTGTAGATCAGAGAGAGCCAAAAAAACTGAAAGACAGAGTGAACTAGGGATGGCCATGGAGAGTTTAGGTGGTAGCTTCCCATTTGTTGCTTCTGATGCTTCCTCCAGTATGGGACATGGTCCATATACATCATCGTGTGCGTGGTGGGCCTGAATGGTCGGTTGCAGTTCCGTAAGGGGCCGTGAGGCTCCGTCGCTGTTGGGTTCCTTGCGGACCCATTTCACATGTTGGGGGCTAGCTGTCACCGACGTTGTTAGCCGGGTGTTGTCCTGGTGCTCCAGCTCAGGGGTTGTGAACCTTTCTATTGTTGCAGATGTCTCATCAGCCATACCTTGCTGCTCCACGTTACTGCCACCAGCCATCTCTTCGTCATTGCGAGCAATGTTGTAGTGCCGCCAATTGAATTTTGCTTCCAAGTTGTTCAATTGCTCGTTGGTGTTGTTTAGGCAAATCCTTATGCTCTACATCATATCTCTAGCTCAACTCCATTTATTAGTCAAGTCCTTCATTAGCATTTCCATTATGTTTTTGATCATCCAATAGTGGTTGAGTTTTCCACCATTTCTCCCCAAAGTCAGGTGCTCAAAGATGACGCGGGACTTCCAGTCGTCAATCATGCATCTTACCGACATTGAGACCTGTGAAGCATAGGCCGCCCAGTGCTGTCTCTCCTTGGTGTGCCTCTTTGCCTTGGCATTTCCGCTTGTTGTTCAACTGCATGGTTGACAGAGGAGAAGACCAACAACACCAAGAAGATAATCAGGCCAATTTTCTTGAGGTTGGCGAGATCCATATTGTTCTTGGTCGGCTTCATTAAACCCTGAACAAGCACGCGCGGGTAATAGCTGTGCATTAAATTCATCTTGGGCACCATTAATCTTCGGCTTTGTGGACTGTAACAACGATTAGACATCCCAATTGCCTGAGGGGTTGGCTTGATGCTCGCCACCTTGGGCAATTAACTCCCTCGCGAATTGAGACCCACGCATCCTTCTTTCCGCTCTGATTGTAGCACAGTCGCCAGGTGTCTCCTGTGATAGTTGGCCCATGTGACTGCTGTACGTGTCACCCGCATCCAGGGAAAAGGTAGGCGGGCTTGGCCCTGGTTTAGCTTTCCTTGCGGCAAGCCATGCCCTTGCTCGGGTTTGAGCACAAGGCCTGTCCGTCATTACGAGTATGACCTTACCACTCTGCCGCCTCCGCCAACCTTCATTCTCGATTACATGTTATGTGAATAATTGTATCGATATAATTCAGCTTTTTGTAATGTTTTAGTTTTTTAGAGTTTTATATTTTCCTGTAAATATTTATGAACTAGTTTTTAGCGTGTATACATGTATCTAAATTTTAATGTTGTTTTTAAAATTTTTTGTTTCCCAAAACAAAACCGTTACTCCAGGTGACTTTGCTGGAGGACATATTCCATTGAAAAGACTAGGTTGCAAAGCATTTTTCTCCTACAGTTTTAGAAAGACGAAAATAGATTATTATAGTTTCCATATTAAAATTAAATCCAGGCATTTATACTTGCAGTTGTTTATATTTAGAATTTAGAATTTCTTTTTTGATATATCTGTAAGCAGGGATGCTGTCACAGGCATTGTTACTGCAGACATGTTGACAATTATTCTACTGCTGAACCTGTTTTTCTGTAATATGTTTTTTGGGATTGCATTATTTTGTTTTCAGTTATATCAAATGTTGAAGTTGTTTGTTTCAGTTTGCAGTGGTTTAAAATTTAAATTGCAGTATTGTGTTGGAGAATGATGACATCTTACAGGGTGGTAGTTTTGTTGCTAACGTATTGCATTTCATTTATTTGCTAATAGGGAATAGCATTACGAGGACTTTTTATCATTGACAAAGAGGGTGTGATTCAACACTCCACAATCAACAATCTAGCCATTGGTCGGAGTGTGGATGAAACGTTGCGTACATTACAGGCATGTTTGAACCTACGTTTTACTATCACACTCTATTGTGAATAGAATGGTGTTTAATGGTCCCTTTTAGTTTGACTTGCTGTAGTACTGATTTCCTTTTTCCGTGTCAGGCTCTTCAATATGTTCAGGATAACCCCGATGAAGTTTGCCCAGCTGGGTGGAAGCCAGGAGACAAATCGATGAAGCCAGACCCCAAATTGAGTAAAGAGTATTTCGAAGCTATCTGAAAATCAAGATGAAGATTAAATACAGTGTTGGTCCATCGAGCTGCATTATTGTCCTAGTAGAGGTTTACTAGGGATATTCAACAATAAGGCATTCAGTTTTGATTATCTTCTTAATAGGTAGTTATGTTGAAGTTCCCTATATAGAAGGGCCTGACTGCTAAGATTAACGTTATTTAGTACGTATTTAAGAAATCCATTCATATTTTTTTGTATCCAGCTCATTAGATGCGACCATTGTTTGAAATCTTTGCGTTCCGAGTGTTTGATTCCTATAGTGTCTAAAGAACTATTATAGAGGTTATAAAAACAGTGGCGCCGATGGTCTATAATAATATCTTCAATTTTTATATATGAACTGAAAAAACAGTCTTTTGCAAACTTCTCATTTTGATATGAATTTGTTTTGGGTTGTGCATTCATTCGTCATTGTTTAATGAAACAAGTAACCTGACAATGCATTAGAGGTGCTCAAAACATGAGAAATAGGTAAAAATTTGATGGTTGAAACTAGATATTATGTAAGAGATGTGAAAGAAGGCAGTTGGATTCCTTTGAGACTGCAGAAATTTTATTATCATGCTAAATAAGTTGCATATATCTGTGGGTCAGGCGTGATTATTAAGAATTTGAAAAACTAGCGGGGCTAACAAATAATGTCACATGTTAGAACTGGCCAATCATTTTATTCGTAGGCAATTTCGAGTCTATCAATTGCAATTGGTCAATCGATCAATTCTACGGCCAGGGATTTGCTGCTAACAAATTCCCTTCAAAACCTGGACACTGGAGGGATCGTGAGGTTCACTATTGCGATGCTGTTAATACTGGCTTCTACACCAATATAAGATTTCGATATATTTGTTGTACTTATTCTATAATGAAATGGAACGGGTAATTTTACAACCAATCACTTTTCCCCTTAATTCGGCGTGCCTGCTCTGAATATTAATTTAATCAATCAGCACTCTTTAGGGTTTTATGCTTGTAAATCATTGCTTCTAAAGAGTTGTCATGGTCCAGTTGGTCTCTGACCAAAGTGCTGCACTGTTGAACAACTTCATGAATTGATGCTTAAAATCAAGGGATGTAATGAGTTGTTATGGTTTTCAGATTTTTGTTCCAAGACTACTTGTATATGTAAGTCCGGATCAAATTTTAAATATATATCGAACTCAGATATTTTCATATTGGAATTCATTGCTGTGGATTGTTTTAACAGTGGCTAGTGGGCGAAAGACTCGGAAGTTGGTTCTCTAGCTGCAGGATATGGTTCAAGAGTTACGCTCTGTCATTAAATCAACAACTTCACGATTATACTCAAAGCAAGGGATGAGGTTGATATGGCTCTTTACATCTTGGTTAAGGACGGTCATATTGATACATAATAATGTTTTGGACTCGTCGATACATAATTATACACAATAATATTAACTGCATATTTCTAGGTGTATACAATTTAGTAAGGGACGGGCACATTTTTAATAGCTAGACATGTGAAAGAGGGGTATTTCAGGTGCATACGATTTTTGTCATATTGATACATAATGTTTTGGACTTGTATTGATACACAGTAATATGTAATGATACACATTAATGTTAACTGCCATATTTCTAGGTGTATACAATTTAGTAAGAGCCGGGCACAGTTTTAATAGCGAGGCATGCCTAAGAGGGGTATTTTAGGTGTATTCGATTTGGTAAGGTATTTTAGGTGTATTCGATTTAGTAAGGGTTCTTTTCTTCAAGCAAGGTATGTGAAATGAATAATTGAGATTATTTTTTAGAATTTATTGTTGTGTATTTTTAAATCTGGGTGGATACAATTTAGTAAGTGAATTTTTTATAGCAAGGTATGTGAAAGAGGGGTATTTTAGGTGTATGTGATTTAGTAAGGGTATTTCTTTTAATAGCTAAGTATGTGAAATGAATACTTTAAAGAGTATTTTTTTTAAAATTGATTTAAAGCTAGTTTACTAGGCGATAAAACTTGAAGTTGGCTCTCTATTGTTTGTTGATTTAGAATTGATTTAAAGCTGGTTTCCTAAGTGATAAAACTTGAAGTTGGATCTCTATTGTTTGTTGATTTGAAAGTAAAGGAAAACAAAATTATGTTTCATTTTGTTACTAAATTTGTAAGGAGTCAAAATGGAAAAGATATTTGAAGTTTCCCTTTTATGTGTTTCCCATTTTAATTCAATTGAATAAAGAAGATATTGCAATATGGGTTTTGAATGTTTTTTGCAAGTTTTTTTTTGAAAATAGTGGAATAGGTAGATTTTGGGTGTAGTAAATCATCAATCTCTAGTAATCATTATTTGCATGTTTCAATCTCATTCATATTTTGCCTTGCGAGAGTTGGGGTGAGAACATCAATGTTATGAGCTAGATGTTCATGATGGAAATCTCTACCAAAAAATCTTCGAAGTTGTTTTTACAAAGTCATATGCTTTAGTTTGAAGATCCTTGATCTAAGGTAGATCTTATTGATCACATTATCCCAAGATGCTTCAAGCTCCCCATTGACCTCTTAAGAGCAAGTTCATAAGAAAGCTCCTAAGACACCTTGTGGCTTCCTTTTCACTAAAAATGGATCCCTTGAGATGTGATCAAAGTCAGTGTGGCTAGGGGCATGAAATTGGTAAATTGTAGAATTAGAGCTCATGGATGAATGCGAATGCCTTTGTAGAAGGTAGATCATTGACCAATATTTGCTTACTAAGTGAGAAAGGAGCACACGTCATAAAAACACTTGGAAGTTGCTAAAGGTTGAGATAAGCCCTATTAAGTACGATCAATGATCTAAATTAAATGTGAGAGGTAAGGCTATTGAGGATTGAAAATGTTGAGTGTTGCAAATAGTGGATTTGTTCCTCAATGAGGGTGGTCATGGGTCTAAATTATATCATGAGAGGTAGGTATGTTCTGGGGTGAAAATATTTGAACTACTATGAATTGGTGGATTTGCAGCCTATTAAGGCTAAGTTAATGATCTAGGTTTTACTGCAAAAGAGAGCTTGATCAAAGGTCATCAAGCAATAATGGGCTATGAATGACCAATTGATCTAAATTTCATCGAGTTGGGTAAGTTCATTGAGGGTTGAACACGTTCCAATTGTTGTGAATCATGGATCTCAACCCAAATGAAATCTATAACTTCATTGCATCTTGAGGGGTAAACTAATTTGGGGTTGGTAAAATAAAAAATGCTATGAACGACTCAAATTAACTTTGATGGATGTGATCAATTGCCTAGATTCCATTGAGGTTGGAGGGTTAGTTAGAGGTTGAACATAATAAAGCTATTGTGATTACATTACGAGGGGCAACTCAATTTCGGGTTTGAAAAATAAAAAAAATTCCATGAATGACTCAAATTAGCCTTGATGGATGTGATCAATGGCCCGAATTCCATTATGGTTGGTTGAAGGTTGAACATGATAAAGCTTTTGTGAGCAAATTGGGACCTAATTGGGGCTTGGTTGATTATGTAATGTCGCGAATAAATCACATTTGTCTCGCTAATTGTAATGAAGGGCCCATACTTCATCATGGGTAGGCAAGCCTATTAAAATGCTTAATGGTGAGATTACATCAAACATCTTAGATCAATGACATGTAGGGCTTTCCCATGGCAAATATGGGATCTCCATCTAAGCTAGGATCCCTTAGGGTGCCAATGACCAAATCTCTCTCACTAAATGGAGCTAGCCATTTGTCCCACCATAGAAGCAAAAACATTAGCTCAAGTACAAACTTGCCATTTATGGAATACGATTATAGGATCCCTTAGGGTGCCAATGACCAAAATCTCTCTCACTAAATGGAGCTAGCCATTTGTCCCACCATAGAAGCAAAAACATTAGCTCAAGTACAAACTTGCCATTTATGGAATGCGATTGCAATATTAAAACTCAAGAGAAATCGAGTGTCATCAATTAAAAGATGAACTCCTCTACACCTCTCATTTTGCATGCAAAGCTGAAATGAATGGAGTTGTGGACAAATTAAAAAACCTGAAACCATCTTAGTGCTCACTGATTCTAGAGCTCACCACCTTTTGAACAAAATTAAGTGTTGGCACTTATTTAGTGAGTTTTTATTCATAGGTCAATATCTTTTTCTTTTTGTATTTGATCATGCTGAAGGCCACTAAGATAACTTTGGGAGAATCCCCTTTCTATTCAACTAGTCATCACTAAGACATAACAATGTGTTCTTGAAACCACATCCCCTCGTAAATGAATTTGAAAGTAGCCACACCCAAACTTGCCTCCATCGCCCCCATCAATTCATTGGGGTGGTCTATGACCACTCTGTGCAAGGGTAGAAGGTGGACCCCTAATGGGCCATGCCAGATGAACACAAGGAAGTAATCCAAAAATTATTATACAATGGGGTATTGCTCAATTCCTACTTACCCCCTTCAAAACTAAGAACTTTCCTAAGTGGGTCCAAGAATCTATCTCTTTACCTTGGTCTTCGGAAGGAGTGATGATCATGTAGTAGATGGAAGCTTTGTTGCCATACTTGACCTATTCCATGGCCATCTAACCCCCTCCTTTAGATATGTAGAAGCCATAACTTTTTAACGTCAGGGAACAATTGGCCAATGTTAAGCAGCTGAGCATCTTGGCCAATTTTAACCTGATGAATAATTGACCAATTTTAACCCAATGAACAATTGGCCAATAGAAGATGAAGAACCAGATAATTTGATAAGATGATAGCGGTTCTCACTTAAGGGTTCTCCAAACGAATCGCACGTCCCCCATCCCTCAACAACAACAAAATCTATAGTAAGAGGGCTAGCAGGATCTGACACGAACAAGGAATGAGGAAAATAAGGTAGAGGAGGGGGAAAGGAAAGAAGAGCAAGTGGAGGTGGATCCACAACAACAAAAGACAAGATACATATAGAAGAAGAGAGAAAAGCTTCTCAAGAAGCTATAGAAAAAGAAAGTAAAGATAGAGGTAAGAAAGGTAGAGGATGGTAGAAATGTAGAAGAGGAAAGGAAGGTCGAAGAAAAAGTTGCAATTAGCATTGTCCAAGAAGGAGAAACGAAAGTGAGAACGTGCAAGATAGAGAGGATGCTAATAAGGAGGTAAGGATAGAACTATCAGGAGGAGGGACATAAGGTGAGGCCAAAAAAAATATGTCAGAATCCATTGTACCTCAGTAGGTTGGAAAACCTTCCCCTTCTACCTTGACTTACCCTAACCATTCCAAATTCACTAACATTCTTTCCCTAGCTATACCGAGAGAATCCATAGTACACCCAATGCTAGCACCTCACATACAATTAGCTAGCTAGCAACTCTCATTGTTTGGTATCATTGCCTTTAGACCTTTGTGACCGATTGAGATAGTAAGGGAGGAGATGGAAAGGAAGAAGGCTAACAAAGATCCCATAGCTTTCGTCATTTCCCTAGAACCCTTTGATGCCATGTGCCAACCCAAACTCATTCCTTTTAATGATGGAAAAATATACACTGTAACCACCTTAGAGCCCCTAGTCAAGAAGCGATATTCAGAAACGGGTCCTCAATGCTAGACTATTGCTCAAGTCAAGTTCAAAAGCATTGATTTGCCTGCAACATATGACATTTGTATGATGAAAAGCTCTAGCAATATGGTTTTTCACAAATATGTGAGAGTTGCCCATTCATGCAAAGCTTTCTACAAGAAATTTGAAACTATAATAATTGAAATTTTCTTTTTGATTGCAAAGCTTAAGGCCTTGAAAGTAGCCACCCCCAAACTTGCCTCCATCACCCCCATCAATTCATTGGGGTGGTCGATGACCACGTTTTGCAAGGGTAGAAGGTGGACCCCTAATGGGCCATGCCAGATGAACACAAGGAAGTTGTAATCCAAAAATTGTTATACAATAGGGTGCTGCTCAAATCCTACTTCCCCCCTTCAAAACTAAGAACTTCCCTAAGTGGGTCCAAGAGTCTATCTCATTACCTTGATATTCAGAAGGAGTGATGATCATGTAGTAGATGGAAGCTTTGTTGCCATACTTGACCTATTCCATGGCCATCTAACCCCCTCCTTTAGATACGTAGAGGTCATAACTGTTTAACGTAAGGGAACAATTGGCCAATTTTAACCAGTTGAGCATCATGGCCAATTTTTACCTGATGAATAATTGACCAATTTTAACCCAATGAACAATTGGCCAATAGAAGATGAACAACCAGATAATTTGATAAGATGATGGCGGTTCTCACTTGAGGATTCCCCCAACGAATCGCACTTACCCTATCCCTCAACAACAACAAAATCTATAGGAAGAGGGCTAGTAAGATCTGACACGAACAAGGAATGAGGAAACAAAGGTAGAGGAGGGGGAAAGGAAAGAAGAGCAAGTGGAAGTGGATCCACAACAACAAAAGACAAGATAAGGATAGAAGAAGAGAGGAAAGCTTCTCAAGAAGCTATAGAAAACAAAATAAAGATAGAGGTAAGAAAGGTAGAGGATGGTAGAAATGTAGAAGAGGAAAGGAAGGTCGAAGAAAAAGTTGCAATTAGCATTGTCCAAGAAGAAGAAAAGAAAGGGAGAACGTGCAAGATAAAGAGGATGCTAATAAGGAGGCAAGGATAGAACTATCAGGAGGGACATAAGGTGAGGCCAAAAACAGTATGTCAGAATCCATTGTACCTCAGTAGGTTGGAAAACCTTCCCCTTCTACCTTGGCTTACCCTAACCATTCCAAATTTACTAACATTCTTTCCCTAGCTATACCGGGAGAATGCATAGTACACCCAATGCTAGTAGCTCACATACAATTAGCTAGCTAGCAACTCTCATTGTTTGGTATCATTGCTTTTAGACCATTGTGACCCATTGAGATAGTAAGGGAGGAAATGGAAAGGAAGAAGGCTAGCAAAGATGCCATAGCTTCCGTCATTTCCCTAGAACCCTTTGATGCCATGTCCCAACCCAAACTCATTCCTTTTAATGATGACAAAATATACACTGTAACCACCTTAGAGAACCTAGTCAAGAAGCCATATTAAGAAATGGGGCCTCAACGCTAGACTATTGCTCAAGTCAAGTTTAGAAGCATTGATTTGCCTCCAACAGATAACATTTGTATGGCGAAAAGCTCTAGCAATATGGTGTTTCACAAATATGTGAGAGTTGCCCATTCAAGCAAGGCTTTCTACAAGAAATTTGAAACTATAATAATTGAAAATTTCTTTTTGATTGCAAAGCTTAAGGCCTTGAAAGTAGCCACACCCAAACTTGCCTCCATCACCCCCATCAATTCATTGGGGTGGTCTATGACCACTTTGTGCAAGGGTAGAAAGTGGACCCCTAATGGGCCATGTCAGATGAACACAAGGAAGCTGTAATCCAAAAATTGTTATACAACAGGGTACTACTCAAATCCTACTTCCCCCCTTCAAAACTAAGAACTTTCCTAAGTGGCTCCAAGAATCTATCTCTTTACCTTGATCTTCGGAAGGAGTGATGATCATGTAGTAGATGGAAGCTTTGTTGCCATACTTAACCTATTCCATGGCCATCTAACCCCCTCCTTTAGATATGTAGAGGCCATAACTGTTTAACGTCAGGGAACAATTGACCAATTTTAACAAGTTGAGCATCTTGGCCAATTTTAACCTGATGAATAATTGACCAATTTTAATCCAATGAACAATTGGCCAATAGAAGATGAACAACTGGATAATTTGATAAGATGATGGTGGTTCTCACTTGAGGATTCCCCCAACGAATCAAACTTCCCCTATCTCTCAACAACAACAAAATCTATAGGAAGAGGGCTAGTAGGATCTGACATGAACAAGGAACGAGGAATCGGAGGTAGAGGAGGGGGAAAGGAAAGAAGAGGAAGTGGAGGTGGATCCACAAAAACAAAAAACAAGATAAGGATAGAATAAGAGAGGAAAGCTTCTCAAGAAGCTATAGAAAAAGATAGTAAAGATAGAGGTAAGAAAGGTAGAGGATGGTAGAAATGTAGAGGAGGAAAGGAAGGTTGAAGCAAAAGTTGCAATTAGCATTGTCGAAGAAGAAGAAAATAAAGGGAGAACATGCAAGGTAAAGAGGATGCTAATAAGGAGGCAAGGATAGAACTATCAGGAGGAGGGACATAAGGTGAGGCCAAAAACACTATGTCAGAATCCATTTTACCTTAGTAGGTTGGAAAACCTTCCCCTTCTACCTTGACTTATTCTAACCATTCCAAATTCACTAACATTCTTTCCCTAGCTATATTGGGAGAATGCATAGTACACCCAATGCTAGCACCTCACATACAATTAGCTAGCTAGCAACTCTCATTGTTTGGTATCATTGCCTTTAGACTTGTTATCTCCCAAAATTATTTTATTTTGATAGTATGAAGAATTCGATTCATGTCATGAAAGATTTAAAGATGACTAACAAATTGAAGGTCTCTGTTTGCACTATGGTTGAAAAAATTGGAAGTTTTAGCTTTCGGTGGCTTAGGCGAGTTTTTCAACAACTCATTAGCCACCGAAAAGCTCACCTTTCGGCAGCTAACAGTTTTAACGCAGGACCAGCCTCTGTTTTTTATTTGGGTGAAAAATTCACAAGTTGTAGCTTTTGGTGGCTTAGGCGAGGCTCAGAACATCTCATTAGCTACCAAAAAGGGTCGTCTTCGGCAGATTAGAAAGGAGTGCAACATATACACTAACCACTGAAAGAACATTTTTGACAACAGGTCGGAGGTTTAGTCCTCTACGACACCGACGTTTCGGAGGTTTATTCCTCTATACCACCGACACTACGAAGAATCTTGCGGTTTGAAGCACCAACGCGTTCAGTTTTGGGGTTTCGATCGCCGACGCATTAGTGGTTATAGCTTCCGATCGCTGATGCTTAACCATCATGATGGTAGTGGTTTGAAACGGCGACACTACGACAGCGTTCGGTTTTGAGGTTACGATGTTTTAGTGGTTTGAGGTTCTGATCGCCGACACATTAATGGTTAGTCTTCCCGACCTTTGATGCTTAACCATCGCGACAGTAATAGTTTGAAACGCCGACACTGTGGTAGCGTTCACTTTTGAGGTTTCGATTGTTCAGGTTAGAGCTTCCGATCGCCGATGCTTAACCGTCACGCCGGTAGTGGTTTAAATCGCTGACACTGTGGCCACATTCAGGTTTGAGGTTCCGATCGTCGACAAGTTAGTGGTTTAAAGCGTCGACGTGTTCAGTTTTGAGGTTCCGATCGCCGACGCATTAGTGCTTTGAGGCGCCGATCGTTGACGCATAAGTGGTTATAGCTTCCGATCGCCGATGCTTAACCATCGCGACGGTAGTGGTTTGAAACGCCGACAATGCGGCAACGTTCAGTTTTGAGGTTCTGATGTTTTAGTGGTTTGAGGTTTTGATCGCCGACACATTAGTGGTTAGTCTTCTCGACCTCGATGCTTAACCGTCATGACGGTAATGGTTTGAAAGCCGACATTGCGGCAACGTTCAGTTTTGAGGTTCCGATCGTTCAGGTTAGAGCTTCCAATCGTCGATGCTTAAACTGTCGCGCCGGTAGTGGTTTAAATCGCCGACACTGCGGCCACATTTAGGTTTGAGGTTCCAATCCTTCAGGTTAGAGCTTCCGATCGCCGACCACCGCGACAGAGTAGAAAATTCTGGTGGATTAAGCAAGAAAGCTCACGTCAGTTAACCGCCGAAATGATGGCTTTTGGCGGCTAATTTACAGTGGACCAACAGCAGTGATCACTAGCAACTACTTCAATTTTTTAATGTTCAATCAGTGAACTAAATCTTCATCATAGTTAGACAAATAGTAAGGTAGGGTTTGAAACCCTAATTTGGAAAAACTATCACTTTTGAGTATTTTTGTGAAAACAGATCGAAGTTTCAGAATCTGAACTTTTGTAAAAAGGCTATAAAGCCTAAGATCGATTTGATAATATGGGTTCGACTTCGGGGATTTATAAGCCTATTCTATTGTCATCTTCTCATCTTGTTCATTCTGAATTATAAGCTCTTTTGTTATGATTTGTTCAGCCATCATCTCTATCTTTACTGTACTTATCCCTAAATGTGTATTTAGGTTATTTTCAAGTTGATTAATAGCTAATAGATGTCATCCTATTGGTGAATTAATGTGATTTGATTTATAAGTACCATCTTCATCAGGATTTATCTATTTATATGCATCTGTTTAGTATGTAAGTCTGCGAGCTTGATGAGTTCTCCATCCCTACACCTTATTGTCAAACTACTGAACAAGTTGTAACTAAAACCCTTGTAATTGAGTGAGCTTCATGCATGTCTTGAGAGTAGGAGGTTATATAGGTCACATGACTTGATCCATATCAGAAAACCCTGAAAACATTGTAAGTTACCAGGCATCCTTGATCTACAACCTAGAGGAGTTTCCTGGAGTGATAACAAAATGACGCCGTTGCTGAGGAGAGGAGATTGAAGCTCAGCTTCCATGGGAGACGACATAGATCCCTGCTTTGATGATAGACAAATCTTGGACACTATTCTAGTTGTAATCATCTATCTGGCGACTCCATTGAAATAAGGTGGCTTCAAGAAGACCAAGTACCAGAGCAAACCCTAAGGAGCCACCAGCAACACCTGTTTCAGATCCAGAAGAGATTCTAAGAAGAGCTAGGGTTTTGCTAAGTGTTGGCCGGAAAAACTATCCAAGGCCAACTTACGGAAAGACAACCCACACACTCGACTTAATGCAATCTTGTATGCGTTTAAAGTAATTGTCCTTCACAGGATTAAGGCCCTACTGCCTGTATAATGTGCTCTCAAAATAGAGAGTCTCTGTAGGTATGTGGAAAGATTTGCTTAACCCAATCTTCTAACAAATCAGATAGATTTAACCTAATGACTAACTAATGCTAACAATTATCTTAAGCTAAGTATAGAAAATAATAGCTCCTAATTCTATCCTATGATGACCTAAATGCAAGCTATCTATCTCAGTTGAGAGCATGAATTGTTGATTTGACAAGAGGTCTTAAAATATAAGATGATCCATAATTCTGATACTGTTAGAAAAGTCTACAATAAACAGAAATAAATCTGAATTATATCACAATAAAATGATATTTCATTACAAAATAATTCGAACAAGAATTAAAACTTGTTATCAAATGAATCAAACACAGTCTTGAAACATAACGAATACAATCATATACTAACATGTAGACAGAGCACGGTCAGTTTACAAGTTAATAATTCATGTAACATAGTTTCATAATCAATTGAAAATGTGAAGAAGCTCACTCATTTCAACCTAAAAACAAATCATTTACATTTTAAGACAATGTAGTCCTTCGAGATCTATAAAAGAATATTTTACATATAATATGACGATATATATATATATATATATATATATATATATATATATAAAAGTGNGAGAACCATCATTAACACAACGTAAAACAACTTGAAGACTTAGCTAAGGTCTTCACTATCCTATAGCATCAAGTGATCTTCGGAAAAAGTTCCAGAAAACACCAGCACAACAGACTGTAATATGAAATTGAAAATATTGATTCCCCATAAGTCTTAGAAATCGAACTCCACTGGCAGTAGCATTTCTTGTTCTTTGGTTTACAAAAACCATTGAACATAGAAAAATTACAGAACGTTTAAGAATGAAAGCTTCTCTAGCTCTGATGAGCGCTATCCCCCTCTCTCAAATCAATCTCTGCTATTTTTTAAATAGGCCAATACAAACCAACAGAAAACTCAGAAGTGAATTGATCCCATGCTGGCCGCAACTGAAAAAAACGTGTTTAAAGAACCTCACAAATCTCTCAAATGGTTCACTTTTTTCAGGAGATTCCTTACGAGTCTAATAAACAAGTCCGTTCTGCAAAAAAACCATATCTCAGATTTTGTTAATTCTTCTAAATTTGCTTGCAGTTTTCAACAGAAAATCGCCTCCTGAATAATGACGAGAATCCGGTTTCTTCTTAGCTCTTTAACTACTGTAACGCTTCTCCCATTTTTCCCTGACGAATTCGCTAACTTCATCTCTTCTTGCTTGAACAAGATCAGGCTGTATCCGCCAGAATCTGGTAACAACTTAGAGTGGTTGGAATATCTGCAATCTGATAGCATATTTCTTCATAAAATGGTATGTTTAACCTTTGTGATCTCTGCGTTCCATTCAATGTTCTAGTGTTAATATTTGGAGCACGTTAACCCCACAAAAGGAAATACTTGCAAAAACAATAAAAATGAATTCACCATATGCAAACTCTCATCAAACATACACATCGAATATATATTAAACCACCAAAAGAAAGATACGCGTGAGCTGTGTCAATACAACATTTTGAAGGATGAAATAAAACAAGGATACGAATTTTCCCTTTTCACTTCATGAATTCACCATATGTTCTCCGTTCGTGAATGTTCTGGTATCTCTGCAATTTCATCGCCTTAATCCTCGCTACTGTTTGCCAGCACTATGCATTATAATTATCCATCAAAACAGAATTGCGATCATATTAATTGTAACTTTGGTAGTTCTATGCAGCCTCCATTTTCCAAGGACAAGTGGAAATACGATCTACACCTGGCTATACATATCAATGTGGATAACCATATATAACTAGCTATATTTATGATGCATCGTGGCAAATTTGATGAGTTAATGTTGATCTCTTTTGACTGCAAAAACTGATGTTAAAATCTTTTACAATTCCATAATTACAGTCGGTTAAAATCTGCTATCTTAACTTCCTTCTAGAAACAAAACCAACACCTGGTTCTTTTATTCGTGAGGACCAATCTTTTCGGAGTTAATATAGATGTGATTTCCTGGTAGTCTAAGATTTAGCTACAATTTTTAATGAGACTTCAACTACTTCCACAATCGCATGTTCAATGCAGTTTCCTTTCCGATTAAAAGGCGATATGGCATCTCAATCTTGTTTATTACAAATCTGAGGCATCCTCTTTTATGAATAGATGATAGCAATGATATCTTCTTATAAATCGCATTCTTCATAACCTGTGAGAGAACAAAAGCCAAAATTCTCTTTAATGTAAACATGGGGTTAAACCTCATAAGATTACACTTTTGCATAAAAGGATGGTAAGTTTTATAAATACATAATATTAAGAATATTTATATCTGACTTTAATATGACTACGCCCTTTTAACCATCCATCCTTTGTGGTGATTTAAAATACCAATGACACTCTAGTTTATGCAAAATATTTAGCATTAGCTGTAATTCATTATGATGTTACTTAAAATAACTATTTAAATAAGTTAATGGTTTTTAATAATAATAAAAGAACTTTTAGAAAACTATACTTAAGTCATCATATGTAGAGAAAAGTCTTTTTAAATAAAAGATTTTGATAATAAGATTTTGTGTTGGAATATGTATCAAAATTATACCAAAAATTTATTTAAGAATAATTATGTATGCTCAATTTGTATAAATAATTTACTTTTAAAATATAATTGAGAAAATAACCAAGATAAAAGCTTTTTAAAAAGTGGCTTCATTCAAGCAACTAAGGTCATCCAATTCACTCATGAAAAGAAGAATCAATCCCATGAACAAGTAGCATAAGGAGTGAAAGATCGAGAAATCTCACACAAAATGATTTTTCTAACAAAAATTCTATTGGATCATGATATGTACAATGGTCAATATCTACATGTTGAGATAAATCTATAGTAAAGGAATTATCACCCCTTGAATTATTTCTTAATATAATAATTTCTTCAGATATAAAAGATGGATAATATATAAGACCAAGACATCTGTATGGTGAAATTTGATCTTTTTTACAATCCATGTCTAAAATTTGATTTACAAAAGGCAAATCTGATATTTGTTCTGATCCTTTAAATGTATGATGTGCATTCCTTCTATCATAAATACTCTCTTGTAAACAAATACATCTTTTATAAAGATCGTCAAATTGAGAAACAATTTCGATTAATTCATCATCAAGAGTACTTGTTATATCTTCAAAATTGGAAGGAAACGAACGTTTAGGCAAAATTTGTTTTGTATAAAATTCTTGTGAGCAGATTGGGTAGTTAAATAAATTTTCAAAATCAGAAGAAAAATGATCTCTTAAAAAATTCTCCTCACCATCTTCTAAACATTGTTTTATGGTGAGAAGGTCATCGTTATTCAGTTCATGTTCGTTTAATACTTGAAATTTAGATTCAACACAAACTTGAGTCTTAGAAGTATGGGGTACTTCTGCTTGACATTCATAATTATTACCCAATGTCTCAATAGTACGTGAGTTTGTATAATCATCCAATAAGTTTTTATTACTTACATAATCGTATGAAACATAACTTTGGTTTGAAGTTGAAGAATTAGAATGAGGAGAACTCCAAAATTGTTTTGATATTGAAATATTGTGATTAGATTTATCAATTAAATTTAGAGCTATCTCTCTCCTAGATTTCGAACTTTCAATATCATCTTCTAACTTGTCATTCGGATCAAAGGAAGATTTATGATAAGATTCAAAATTAGTTCCAACTCTAGTAAAAGATGAATCACGACATGAACTTGATTCCATTTCAAATTCAATATTATCTAGAGTAGGAAGATTAGATTGTAAATCAGTTTCAGATTTGCTCCAAAATTGACCAAAGTGATTAAATGATGTACATGAATTATGATATACTTTTAGGGTTTCAGATGTGGATTCAAAACCATGAGAATTTGTCATAAGGCATTCTTTATATTCAATCCAAGGCGGAGGAAAATGATAATCAATATTTTGTAATGAATTTACAGCTAAATTATGATCTTCTTGTAAACCAATTGATGTTATACACATAGCTGCAATGTTTTCTTCATTATGCATAATTGATTTATTTCTATGATTATGCAAAGATATAACTTCATCATGTAAAATCTCAACTTGTTAATATAACCTAGAAATTTCAGATTTGTTATCTTCTTCACCTTTATCTTTATTATCATTATTATCGAAAAATAAAGAGGAAGAAAGGAAATGGGAATACCTCTTAAAATCCTTCTCAAGATATTGTGCATGCTCACATGCTTGTTCAAAATCAATTATACCTTTTTGTGCAACGAACATCGCTATAGATTTAGGTAAGGAACGCACATACCACTCATAAATTATGTCACCTGAAGGTTTATGATTGTCTTTGAGTCGATGATAAACCTGTCGAAAGCGTGTGTTGAATTCACGTATGGATTCACCGTCTTTGACCTATATTCCATCCAACTCAAGATATATATCAATCGCATTATAAATATCATAAGCACTTTGAAAAATTCTTTTAAAATCAGACCAACCACGAATAGTGTGAATGGGAAGAACAAAATACCAGTCTGATACCTTTCCTTCAAAAGTGAAGGGGAAAAGTCTGCATACAACATCTTGATATGTAATATCAAGTAAACGTAATACAGACTCATATTTTCTTATGTGTTCTAAAGCTGTGATATTCCCTTCACTGTCAAACTTTGGTGAGAAAGCAACTGCCTTTCTAGGGAGTTCATGTAATGGTCCATGCAAGTTTAATGCCGTCTTGGACTCCCATGCAGGGATATGGGAATGAGCCATACAAACTGACTCAAAATGATTAGCTTACCATCTAACCATCCCTTTGAAGCGTCTATGACAGCATAGAAGAATATGATATACTGAAATATAAAGGCTGGAGGATAAATGATTATTGAAATAAATAATAAAAAGATAAAAAGCAAAAACCATTTACTTTACCTCATGGCCCTCCTTCTAGCGCCATTTGTTGGCCGGAAAAACTATCCTAGGCCAACTTATGGAAAGACAGCCCACACACTCGACTTAATGCAATCTTGTATGTGTTTAAAGTAACTGTCCTTCACAGGATCAAGGCCCTGTTGCCTATATAATGTGCTCTCAAAATAGAGATTCTCTCTAGGTATATGTGGAAAGATTTGCTTAACCCAATCTTCTAACAAATCAGAGAGTTTTAAGCTAATGACTAACTAATGATAACAATTATCTTAAGCTAAGTATAGAAAATAGTAGCTCCTAATTCTATCCTATGATGACCTAAATGCAAGCTATCTATCTCAGCTGAGAGCATGAATTGTTGATTGACAAGAGGTCTTAAAATATAAGATGATCCATAATTATGATACTGTTAGAAAAGTCTACAATAAACATAATTAAATCTGAATTATATCACAATGAAATGATATTTCATTACAAAATAATTCGAAGAAAAATTAAAACCTGTTATCAAATGAATCAAACACAGTCTTGAAACATAACGAATACAATCATATACTAACATGTAGACAGAGCAAGGTCAGCTTACAAGTTAATAATTCATGTAACATAGTTTCATAATCAATTGAAAATGTGAAGAAGCTCACTCATTTCAACCTAATAACAAATCATTTACATTTCAAGACAATGTAGTCCTTCGAGATCTATAAAAGAATATTTCACATATAATATGACGATATATGTATATGAAAATGAAATTTAACAAAGGAGAACCATCATTAACACAGCATAAAACAACTTGAAGACTTAGCTAAGGTCTTCACTATCCTGTAGCATCAAGTGATCTTCAGAAAAAGTTCTAGAAAATGCCAGCACAACAGACTGTAATATGAAACTGAAAATATTGATTACCCATAAGTCTTAGAAATCGAACCCCACTGGCAGCAGCGTATCTTGTTCTTTGGTTTGCAAAAACCATTGAACATAGAAAAATTATAGAACGTTTAAGAATGAAAGCTTCTCCAGATCTGATGAGCGCTACCCCCCTCTCTCAAATCAATCTTTGTTATTTTTTAAATAGGTCAATACAAACTAACAGAAAAATCAGAAGTGAACTGATCCCATGTTGGCCGCAACTGAAAAAAAAAAAACGTGTTTAAAGAACCTCACAAATCTCTCAAATGGTTCACTTTTTTTAGGAGATTCACGAGTCTAATACATGAGTCTGTTCTGCAAAAAACCCATATCTTGGATTTTGTTAATTCTTCTTAATTTTCCTGCAGTTTGCAACAGAAAATCGCCTCCTAAATAATGATGAGAATCCGGTTTCTTCTTAGCTCTTTAACTACTGTAATGCTTCTCCCATTTTTCCCTGATGAACTTGCTAACTTCATCTCTTCTTGCTTGAACAAGATCGGGCTGTATCCGCCAGAATCTGGTAACAACTTAGAGTGGTTGGAATATCTGCAATCTGATAGCATATTTCTTCATAAAATGGTATGTTTAACCTTTGTGATCTCTGCGTTCCATTCAATGTTCTAGTGTTAATATTTGGAGCACGTTAACCCCACAAAAGGAAATACCTGCAAAAACAATAAAAAGGAATTAACCATATCCAAAATCTCATCAAACATACACATCGAATATATATTAAACCACCAAAAGAAAGATACGCGTGAGCTCTGTCAATACAACATTTTGAAGGATGAAATAAAACAAGGATAAGAATTTTCCCTTTTCACTTCATGAATACAACATTTTGAAGGATGAAATAAAACAAGGATAAGAATTTTCCCTTTTCACTTCATGAATTCACCATATGTTCTCTGTTTGTGAATGTTATGGTATCTCTACAATTTCATCGCCTTAATCCTCGCTATTATTTTCTAGCACTATGCATTATAATTATCCATCAGAACATAACTGCGATCATATTAATTGTAACTTTGGTAGTTCTATGCAGCCTCCATTTTCCAAGGACAAGTGGAAATACGATCTACACCTGGATATACATATCAATGTGGATAACCATATATAGCTAGCTATATTTATGATGCATCATGGCAACTTCGATGAGTTAATATTGATCTCTTTTGACTGCAAAAACTGATGTTAAAATCTTTTACAATACCATAATTACAGACACTTAAAATCTGCTATTTTAACTGCCTTCTAGAAACAAAACCAACACCTGGTTCTTTTATTCGTGAGGACCAATCTTTTCGGAGTTAATATAGATGTGATTTTTTGGTAGCCTAAGATTTAGCTACAATTTTTAATGAGACTTCAACTACTTCCACAATCGCTTTTCAATGCAGTTTCCTTTCCGATTAAAAGGTGATTTGGCATCTCAATCTTCTTTATTACGAATCCGAGTCATCCTCTTTTGTGAATAGATGATAGCAATGATATCTTCTTATAAATCGCATTCTTGATAACCTGTGAGAGAACAAAAGCCAAAATTCTCTTTAATGTAAACATGGGGTTAAACCTCATAAGATTACACTTTTGCATAAAATGATGGTAAGTTTTATAAATACATTATATTAAGAATATTTATATCTGACTTTAATATGATCACGCCCTTTTAACCATCCATCCTTTATGGTGATTTAAAATACCAATGACAATCTAGTTTATGCAAAATATTTAGCATTAGCTGTAATTCATTATGAGGCTACTTAAAATAACTATTTAAATAAGTTAATGGTTTTTAAGAATAATAAAAGAACTTTTAGAAAACTATACTTAAGTCATCATATATATAGAGAAAAGTCCTTTTAAATAAAAGATTTTGATAATAAGATTTTGTATTAGAACATGTAACAAAATTATACCAAATTTTTTTTTAAGAATAATTATGTATTCTCAATTTGTATAAATAAGTTACTTTTAAAATATAATTGAGAAAATAACCAAGATAAAAGCTTGTTAAAAAGTGGCTTCATTCAAGCAACTAAGGTCATCCAATTCACTCATGAAAAGAAGAATAAATCCCAAGAACAAGTAGCATAAGGAGTGAAAGATCGAGAAATAATAGCAATCAAATCACTTACCAAATCAATCAAAACCAACCCAAAAGTTAAATATTTACAAAATTCATATGGCAATCCCTTGATTTCGCACAAAATCAAAGGGAGTTGTTGGAGTGCCAACACTAAGGCAGACCTGCAGAGCTGCAATGGAAGCTACAAAAGGTATTTCCAAGAGGTATTTATGCTGTTATATCAAATAGACCTCAATTTCAATCTTCTTATGCTGAAGCATCTAGTTCTTAGAAGTTTATAAGTAAATAATTTTTTTTTAGGGTTGAGGAATCTTCAAGCACCGCCGCTTGTGAAGATCTCATCCCTGGCGACTCCATTGAAGAATTGTGGCTCCGAAGGGCTCATACCAGAGCAAATCAAGAGAGGCCACCGGCAACACCTGTTGTAGACCCAGAGAAGATCATCAGAAGAGGAAGAGATCTACAAAGGAAAACTTCCAGGGCAACAAGGACATCTAGATCAGATTTATTGGTAGAGGGAGAAGAAAACCTAGCCCTGTTGCTAGGGAATTTTTACAAAGACTTCTATTTCCCTGATCCACACGAATTTAATAAATCTCCACTGGGGAGGACCCGGTTGATAAAAGATGAAGAGGCTGAATTCAAAATCTAGGTACCAGTTCAACAGTTTACTTTATGAACTACTGTTATTTTTTATTAGCTCCTTTATACTTTGACCTTCACATGTTAAAAGAATTATCCTATGTTTTATATATTCTGAATATTATCAACCATCTTTTATAAATCCATCTATATAAGAATATTTGTAGCCTGCTTGTATTGTAGAAGGTGAATCAGGCTTTGTGTCGTAGCTCATTTATAAAAATGACCTCTGTATCCAAATTCCTTCTAAATTTGATCGGCCATGTAACCTTGAAGAAACAAAAATTGATTCAAAACCTATGTAGAGCTCAACACTCATTGCCATAACCATTGAACCTTGTCAGCAGATTGTTATCCCTCATGATCAGCCCACAAACTTTCAAATCAAAATCAGGATGAAGATGTTTAAGCCATTAAAACTGCCCTCTCAGCTTCATCCTTATCCTCTTGACTGTTATGAATATCTCCCTTGGTTTTCCGAAGAGAATCAAGCTTTAGCGGAAAGGCATTTGGAATCTTTCGAAGATTTTATTGACTGTTTTCAGATTGTTCATGAGGATGTAATCATGAAATTTTTCTCTAAATCGTTGATTAGAGATGATGCTATATGGTTCAAGAATTTAAGAGCCGACTCTATTGGCTCTTGGATAGAATTCACTGATGCATTTTGAAGCATTGGGGTGAAACAAATCTCTTGATTTGTATCTCGCTGATTTCTATGCTTTGAAGGGAGAAGAAGATGAAACTTTTCCTATCTTCAATCGAAGATTCTACAACACTTATCATGATATGCCTTTGGAGATCCGGCCCACAGAGACAACTGCCATTATATATTATGTGATGGGACTACATTCAAAACTTTCCCTTCTTCTTCTAGAAAGGAAATCTTCATCTTTAAGCACTCTGTTTGAAGATGCTTTAGAGGTGGAGGAAAAAATTTGTGCTTCAAGGAGAATGCCAGAGCAGTTTGATTTTGAAAACCATCATTTACCTGAGCCAGATAAACTTCAGTATGATTCAGATTTTGAATAGGAAGATTATGAGTCTGAAGCAGATTTGGAACTACAGCAAGCATGTGAGATCCTTTCAGATTTAGAATCAGATTCTTCAGTGTTTGCAAAGTACTCCCAAGATAGGTATGAATCTGGATTTTATGATCAGTTTGCAAACCAGGATGAGCCTATGATAATTGATGATTCTATAGGCAATTATATGTTTTCAACTGATCTTTATTCATATGATGTAAACCCTGTTTTATCATCCTATTGTGAGAACTATTCTCAAAAGGAGATTTTAATGATTGATGATCAAGATCTGATCATAAGAGAACAAGAAGGTTCAGATCAGCTGTTGAGCTTGCATTTTGATCTGATAAAGGTTGAGAAGTCCACATTCAACATTGACATCAGTGAAGGAAAAGATCAGCAACATAAAAAGGTATTTCTTGTTGGCTTTTGTGACCCCTTTGCCGACTATCTGGAACTTATGAGCAGGATAGATATCAAAATATTTTTGTCGGATGATAGCTGGTTCTATCACCCTTCGAAACTACATTGCTGCATGCTAGGGTTTCATTTATTTTTTGGGTCAAGATCAAGGATAAGTTCATCAGATCAGCTTTTGACCTAGCTTCATTGGAAGCATGATGTCACATGATAAGAAGACTCTACTGATTAGAATTAGGAGTAGGAGTAGATAGGAAAATAAGCTCTTAATATGAGCAGCTAGGTCATTTTTAGTTGTTTTGTGAATAAGCAAAGCGGGCTACAGGAAGATTGCAGGGGATCAGTTATAAAAGACAAATGACTCCATGCCCAATGGAACAATAGAAGATAGCATTAATTATTCTTTTTTAGGAAAGGCATTTTGGTTTGGGGTTCTTGGGACCTCACAGGGAGGTTCCCATCCCCAAGTAGGAGCCAGATGTTATCTCCCAAAATAATTTTATTTTGATAGTATGAAGAATTGGAGTCATGTCATGAAAGATTTAAAGATGACTAAAAAATTGAAGGTCTCTGTTTGCGCTATGGTTGAAAAAATTGGAAGTTTTAGCTTTCGGTGGCTTAGGCGAGTTTTTCAACAACTCATTAGCCACCGAAAAGCTCACCTTTCGGAAGCTAACACTTTTAACGTAGGACCAGCCTCTATTTTTGATTTGGGTGAAAAATTCACAAGTTGTAGCTTTCAGTGGTTTAGGAGAGGCTTAGAACATCTCATTAGCCACCGAAAAGGGTCATCTTTGGTAGATTAGAAAGGAGTGCAACATATAGACTAACCACCGAAAGAACATTTTTGACAACAGGTCGGAGGTTTAGTCCTCTACGACACCGGTGTTTCGGAGGTTTAGTCCTCTACGACGCTGGTGTTTCGGAGGTTTAGTCCTCTATATCGCCGAAACTACAAAGAATATTGTGGTTTGAAGCGCTGGCACATTCAGTTTTGGGGTTTCGATCACTGACGCATTAATGGTTATAGCTTCCGATCGCTGATGCTTAACTGTCGTGACGGTAGTGGTTTGAAACGACGACACTGCAGCAGCATTCAGTTTTGAGGTTCCGATCGTCAACACATTAGTGGTTAGTCTTCCCAACCTCCAATGCTTGACCATCGCGATGGTAATGGTTTGAAACGCCAACACTGCAGTAGCGTTTAGTTTTGAGGTTTCGATCGTTGAGGTTAGAGCTTCCGATCACCGATGCTTAACCGTCACGTCGATAGTGGTTTAAATCGCCGACACTATGGCCACATTCAGGTTTGAGGTTCCAATCGTCGATAAGTTAGTGGTTTAAAGCGCTGACGCATTCAGTTTTGAGGTTTTGATCGCCGACACATTAGTGGTTTGAGGCGCCGATCGTCGACGCATAAGTGGTTATAGCTTCTGATTGTCGATGCTTAACCATCGCGACGGTAGTGGTTTGAAACGCTGACACTGCAGCAGCGTTCAGTTTTGAGGTTTCGATGTTTTAGTGATTTTAGGTTCCGATTGCCGACACATTAGTGGTTAGTCTTCCCGACCTCCGATGCTTAACCGTCGCGACGGTAATGGTTTGAAATGCCGACACTATGACAGCGTTCAGGTTTGAGGTTCCGATCGTTCAGGTTAGAGCTTACGATCGCTGATGCTTAACCATCACACTGGTAGTGGTTTAAATCACCGACACTGTGGCCACAATCAAGTTTTAGGCTCTGATCGTTCAGGTTAGAGCTTTCGATCGCTGACCATGGGACAGGGTAGAAAATTCCGACGGATTAAGCAAGAAATATCACGTCAGTTAACCGCCAAAACGCTGGCTTTTGGAGGCTAATTTACAGTGGACCAGCAGCAGTGATCACTAGCAACTACTTCAGTTTTTTAATGTTCAATCAGCGAACTAAATCTTCATCATAGTTAGACAAATAGTTAGGTAGGGTTTGAAACCCTAATTTGGAAAAACTATCACTTTTGAGTATTTTTGTGAAAACAAATCGAATTTTCAGGATCTGTACTTTTGTAAAAAGGATATAAAGCCTAAGATTGATTTGATAATATGGATTCAACTTCGGGGATTTATAAGCCTATTCTATTGTCAGCTTCTCATCTTGTTGATTCTAAAATATAAGCTCTTTTGTTATGATTTGTTCAGCCATCATCTCTATCTTTACTGTACTTATGCCTGAATGTGTATTTAGGTTATTTTCAAGTTGATTAATAGCTAATAGTTGTCATCCTATTGGTGAATTAATGTGATTTGATTTATAAGTACCGTCCTTGTCAGGATTTAGCCATTTATATGCATCTATTTTGTATGTAAGTCTGCCAGCTTGATGAGTTCTCCATCCCTACACCTTATTGTCAAACTACTGAACAAGTTGTAACTAAAAGTCTTGTAATTGAGTGAGCTTCATGCATGTCTTGAGAGTAGGAGGTTATATAGGTCATCTTACTTTATCCATATCAGAAAACCCTAAAAAAATTGTAAGTTACCAGGCATCCTCGATCTACAACCTAGAGGAGTTACCTGGAGTGATAACAAGACCATTGTGACCCATTGAGATAGTAAGGGAGGAGATGGACATGAATAAGGCTAACAAAGATGCCATAACTTTTGTCATTTCCCTAGAACCCTTTGATGCCATGTCCCAACCCAAACTCATTCCTTTTAATGATGATAAAATATACACTGTAACCACCTTAGAGCCGCTAGTCAAGAATCCATATTCAGAAATGGGGCCTCAACGCTAGGCTATTGCTCAATTCAAGTTCAAAAGCATTGATTTGCCTCCCATATATGACATTTGTATGGAGAAAATCTCTAGCAATATGGTGTTTCACAAATATGTGAGAGTTGACCATTCAAGCAAGGCTTTCTACAAGAAATTTGAAACTATAATAATTGAAAATTTCTTCTTGATTGCAAAGCTTAAGGCCTTAGAGGTGAAAAAAGGGAAGCTAGAGAATTTGTTGGTCTCGTTAGGGAGAGATTCATACGCAAAAGTTGAAGTTGTCTCCTTTAAAGAGAAAGAAGACAAAATTAAAGCATTAAAGAGCAATTGCGCAACCTTAATATTTCCTTTGACTTTGCAAATGGTGGAGGAGAAATAGGAAATTCTTCAGAAATGAAGATGGCATCCAATGCAAAAAATAAAACATTGGAGGAAACAAAAGTAGTGTTGGAAGTTAAGCAAAGCACATGAACATATCCACCCTTCTTTCTAGATGAAGTCGATGAAAGATTTAAGTCCATACAATATAAGCTCACACAACTAGAAATGAACAAAGCCATAATGTTCAATGCTACGATCCTTGGGATTGTAGATAATGTTGAGGTACAAATCCAACTGAAAGTTGAGCAACTCTTCAAGGAGGTTGGAGCGTGAAAGGAAAAGCACAAAGTTTTTTTTTTACAAGAAACTAACACCCAAAACATGGTTGGAAAAAGGAAATGAGATTCGATAAAGTACAGATAAAAACTAGAAGACATGTAGAATAAGCAACACAAGGAAAATAAAAGGGAAACAATGTCGGTAGATGAGGGATACTTGGAAAACCAAGTACAAGGAGGTATTTTTAAGGGCTAAAATATAGGTTACTATGAAATCCATTAAGAGCATAGTTTGGGTTTATTTATTTAATGACACCTCCAAACTTAGAGATCCCTTGTAGTACTACGCCATATTTTTGATAGTCTATAAAAATAAGGAAATATCTGGATTAAACTAGATAGGAAGTGGATGTTAAGGCTAAGGTGGTAGAGATAGTGAACCGAGTCATAACAAATATCTGAACTTAAGCCTTGGACTTATTGGGAGCTAGGGATTGAACATTTATGTACATGGACATTGATATGTGTACTAACAAACTAAAATTTTGTGGGATTATTTATGGAAGGATTTCTGTAGTAGATCAAACCAATAAATATTTCATCACTGACATGGGAACTCTTATAAATTATGACCTTTCATGCCCATATGATGATCAATGAACACTATAGTCTCCCGAAGTCTCCAGACATGTACACTGAGTTACAAAAGGAAATAGGGGGTATATTGGCAAGTGTGGTAGACAAAGTGATCATTCTAAAATACACCAAGTTTTAATAATTTATTATTAAATTTTGGTAGAATATTTTATTTTATTATTTTAAATATTTTTGACAGAAAGTAAAAAATAAAACAAATGCAATGAATTATTCTTTTAATAATAAAAGATGTTGAAGGGGACATAAATGAAATCAATGTTGAAGAGTGTTTGCTGACCCAGAAGAGGAAAAGACAAGTGGCTATAGCTTCTGAGTGAGAACTCAAGGTGCAGGAGGCATCTTCCCCAAAATTAGGTCACAACTCTTTGTTGAGTGCTAAAGAGAAGGAGGTTCATAAATGACCAAATCCTAGGAAAAATACTATATAATAGTGTTTCCATTAGCAAGCAAGAAACTAGAATTGGACAGGGATTGGCACATCAAGTGGATTTTTCTCTTGTGGTTTAGCGAACATGCTTGGGGATTATGGAGCAAGTGATTTGGCTGCTCTAGGAGTTGGTTGGGAGGAACGACTATTCCATTTCCGTTTTCCTAGCAGTGGTGCCAGGTTCTTATTCAATTGCTTATTATTAAACCTAGTTAAAGTAGGATGCTTATCTTAACTTTGAACTGCAACTATATTCTTTAGGCAGAAATGTTATGCATATGTGTAGGGAAAGTATCTATTATGTGTATAATTAGAATGCAAATTTGTTACAGTTCAATACTTTTCCTATTATGTTATCAAATCTAGATCTTTGTTTCTGTATTTTATTCATGCCTGGAAAACGCTAGATTAACTATTTATGCATCTCAGATTAGGCTTCCATACCTGAATCAAGATTGCTAGTAATGCGTACTATTATAATAATTAGTAATTTTTGAACATATATTTTAAATCTAGTTATTCTTGTTCTACCGTGGATTCGAATCTCAATACACGTTCTTTTAATTATTTAAATGTTTGTAAATTATTCCAGCTAAAAGTATTCTTACAATGTTAATCAAGGGATAAATCTACTGTTTTAAACTAATCAACAATTATTTTAGAATCTGGTCGAGAGCCGAAAGGCCTTATAAATTTAATAATATATATTAAATGAATATTATTAAAAGAACTCTGTTACAAATCCAAATTTTATACATCAAGAATAACAGATCGAGATCATTTGGATCTAATTAAAATATCTAAGAATAATCTATTTATGAAAATTATAAATTTAGATATGCAAACAATCCATGATTTTCAAAATAGCTAACTGTCAAACAAAGAATCGTAAAATATCCCATATATATATATATATATATATATATATNTTCAAAGGAAAATAATCAACTACATACATATACAATATAACCGTTCATACCAGTTATGTTTTCTCTAACATATTTAACTAATCAATTAAGGATTCACAAATATCTTATCAAATATTACACCAGCATTCAACAACCAGAATCAAGGCAACCACCATAATCAATGCTACAGTTTCTAAATCAAAACTCTTAAAATCGCAACAACGAATCTTTCCTTTTCCAATTAAGGCCGTAAGCCCTTCGAAGGATGGAAACCATTATTCTATGCAGAGAATTATTACAAACATTTTCTTTAATTTCAAAATCAAATTTACATGCATATACACCTAAACAATAAGTAAACCTCTTTAACTCTCTTCTATGCAGCAATAAGTCCATCACAGATGGAAACCGAGTGTCTTTAAACATAACATTCAGATCTAAAAAGGATTTTAACGAGAAACAAATGCAAATACATTATAACCACAATTTCAATTGATGAACGGAGGATTACAGATTTCTTCAAAGAGATCGCAAAGACCCTATGGATCGTAACACGAATAAAATACTTTAAACAATATCAAATGTCAAAAACACGATTCACAACAATGTGGCTGTAAGACCATTCGATGGAATCCACATTCAGTTAAAACAAAAACTCCATCAAATTTATCAAAGTTACAGGTGGTGGTAATTCCATCCATGATGGCTCCCACGAAATCCTTGTTTCTATGGGAGCCACTTGAATCTTTCTTGAGTAAAAAACAAGCTATAACGTTCATAACTAGCAACCAAAACAAGTGCAGGAACAGAGAGGCCGTAAGCCCTCTGTCAAGTAGATCTTAAACCCTAAGGGTTTAAAACAAAACCACTAAAACTTATCTTGCATGAAGCTGGAGTTGATCTTTCCCTCTCGACCCATTTGCTCAGTCAAAGAGCTACCCGCAATAACCCATAAAACAATTAGCAACTGTGGGTAGATTTTTAAATAGAAAAGAAACAAAGTAAGGGTTTTGTGCTTTAGCTTATCTATAGGATCTAAGACGCGGGCATGTACGGAGGTGATCCCGTTTCCTTCCTCGCCAGTGCTCTCCACCTGCAAAACAAATAGTTTTCAGTTAGAACGGAACTAAATATGAAATACTGTAAACAAGTAATTTAAGACTTCTTAGTTCTTACATTGGATGAGTTGTAGAGAGGGACAGGGGTCGAATCCTCCAGGATTTCCCTTATCCCTCCTCTGGTTGCATTCAAACAATGTAGTATCCATAATTGTGGTGAAATAAATGTAAACTATTTATTTAAAAACCTTGCAGAGATGAACTATTAACCTCTTACCTGTTGAAGGGAAGTTTTCATAGCTGAAGATGGTGGCGAGTTTTGGTGGAGGTGCAAGCAGCATGCTACCCGCGACCATTGGAGCCATGAAAACCACAGGTTCACCTTGGAAGGCATTTAGGAAAAATACCATTAAAACCTCAGGCAAGTATTCACACTAAAAATCCCCATCGCAAATGCCATTAATAGAGCAGAGCCTCGTCTCTCTTCTTCCACTGACCAAACAACCAAATAATGAAGAGTTCTGACAAAACAAACAAGACATTAACCCTTTGCAACCCTAGCCAACAAACTATACAGGTGGACAACCGAGATGCAATCTCGAGCCAGCATCAAAAGCCTGACTACACTGTCAACTCGCAGCCAGGACAACACCATTAAAGTCACAAGTCAACCAGAGCACAAATCATAACTCATGACCAAGTGTAATCATAACATTACAATTATTGTTCAAACCAAGGACCGCATATTGGGTTTAATCACATAAAAATTATAACCATATAAGCCAACGATCTTTTTATATTATCATTTCAACTATGGCATAACACCATAACCAAATCTTAAATCATATAAACATCCAAAGCTTAACCCTTGTGCATTAGGACCAAGGTCCTCCCCATGTTCAAGTTTAACGATGCACATAGAAACTAAGGTAAACCTTGTGTTTTCTTATAACACCTTATTACATAACACAAGGTGGGATCAAGACTATAACCTAGTCTCCTAAGAATTGGGGCTAAGAAAGACCCTGTCAAATCAAGATAAAAACGAAAGAAGGTATAAAACATCACCTTTGGGTGTGGGTGGTTGTAAGCGGTTAAAACTACGCTAACACCTGTAGTTGGTGAAACCTGTCATAAGCAATATTAATTATGCAAGTAACTATACACAACATCATCAAATAAACTCACATCATAAGTACTAATTGTTGCTAGGGTTTGTAAGAGGTGTTTTTGGTTAAATTTATGTACAATTTTTATTTATTTATTTTTGATTTTTGAGGTGTGTGACAGAATGGTATCGGAGCATGGTTACAAAACTAGGCTTGAACCAACCCAACACTAAAACTGTTAAAGAAACCAAGAATCTAATTTTATTTTATTTTTGGTTTGATTATCTTACAAATAGGAAGAGAAAGATAACTTTATTTTTGCAGTAAAAAGATGGAAAAAGTAGGGATGTTTGTAGAAGAAGAGTCTCATCCTAGAAATCCTATAAACAATGAAGAGGGAAATCTAAGGGTTGGCGAAATCTGGGTAAACCTTAATGAGAGTCAAACTAATATCCCATCTGAACTGCAAAGAACTGTTAAAGAACTAAGGTCATAGTTAAAAAGAGTTTGGGAGGATAATGAACGAATCTTGAAATTTCAAGAGGAACTGAATAATATTTTATTAGCTAAAATACATAATGATGAAAAAGAGAAAAACAAAGAACCTGAACATAATATTCCAAAAACTACACCTTACAAACGTAAGGGAATAAAACTATAATTTTCCAGTCATGGGGCTGAAACTTCGAGTGAGGAATCAGTCAAACACCACATGGACTTCACTCAATGAACCTCTCACATAGCACCTACAATCATGGAGTATTAAAGAATACCCTTAATTTCTATAGATATTGATCCAAACTCCTTTTATTGAAACCCCCTCCCAATATTTGAGATTTCACCACCACCCTTTTTTATATCCTAATCCTTAAAAAATTCCCTAACCCCCCACCCTAAACCCCTCATCCCCCCCAATACCTGCAATATATTGGCATGATTTTTAAGAAAATTAAAACCCACAATATGAACTAACGTGCTAGGATATTGCTCAACAAGTGAATCCCCCATGTCAAACACCGCACAGAAAAACAACAAGATTCCAGTGAAAGTAATGATGATAATAAAAAGAAAAAGAAGTACAAACCATCTGAAGAAATTTCTGGGGAATTAAAAAAGATTAAACCATCGATGTTTAACGACGAGATTGAGAAAGGAGAAGAGGTGTAAGCCTAGTTGTTAGGGATGAAGAAATACTTCCAAATCTATAATTACTCCGACGAACTGAAAGCTAAAATGACCATATATAATTTAACTGGAAAAGTTGATATATGGTGGTAGGATATAAAGAAAGTAAAAGGAATAAAGAAAGATACATAACCTGGAAAACCGTTAAAAATAATTTTATAGGAAAATACCTCTCAGAATAGTACTATGAAGAGAAGGCTATGGAATTTTATGAGTTAAGACTAAGATGTATGACCATGAAAGAGCTTTGTAGTATATTCCCAAGTTTTCTTAGTTACGTACCATATATAATAGATGAAAAACCAAAGATACAATGCTTTCTCAACTATTTGGTTATCATGTTTAAAGAGCGGATTGAGTATGTCAATCTGAAGACACTGAAAGAAGCAATGAGAAAAGCAAATTTATGTTATGACTAGAATAAAAATAAAAGAGAAAGTGTACCAAATTGGAAAACTAAAAGACGAAATAAATTTGATACAAGAAAGAAGAATAATAAATTTCACAAAATAATGGGAATAATTGCAAAGGATATCAATATAGTAACTATAAAGGTTTTAAACCACATAATCCTACAGCAAAAGAAAGAGAACCTCCCACTACTTTTAATAAAAACACTACACATAGGGAACCCTTAAAATGTTGGGAATGTGGCGAGCCACATTATTTTAAAGATTGTCCTATAAGAAAGAAAAACTTTAATGTTCATTCTATTTAGGAAGCTGTTACAATTAGAGATATGGCAAGGAGTATGCCTAGAATCAGCGCTGAGTTGGAGAACTGACAAGCAGACCATCAAACTTCAATGGCCGAGATTGAAGGTATGATAAAAAGTCAACCCATTTCCATACTAATTGATCCAAGTGCAAGTTTGAGTTATGTATCACCTAGGATTGTTGAATTATGTAAATTAGTACCAGAGAAATTTGATAAGTCATGGATATTACAGTTAGCCACATGTACTAAATGTAAAGTCATTAGTTATGTTAAAGGTTGTGAAATATTAATCAATGATTTCATTACGCATGTTGATCTGAATATTTTACCATTAGGTTCCTACGATATGTTTATAGGAATGGATTGGCTAGAAAAACACAGAGTAGTGCTGAATTGTTTTGACAAAAGCTTTACATGCATAGATGATACTTGAAACACAATTAAAGTAAAATGAATTCCCAGAAAATTTATGATAAGAGAGATCTCTGGTCTACAGATGAAAATATCTATACGTAAGGGATGTAAAGTATTTGTTGTTTATGTAATGGATGATAAAGATAATGATAATAAAATTAAAATATAAGATATACCTATCTTAAAGGATTTTAAAGACATCTTTCCGGAAGATGTCCCTGGACTACTTTCGAAAAGAGACATAGAATTTACAATCGATCTTATACCCGGAGGGGTACCAACATCAAAAGATCCTTACCGAATGAACATAATAGAACTTACATAACTCAAATCACAATTACAAGAATGAATTGACAAGAAATATCTCCGATCTAATGTTTCCCCTTGGGGAACACCGTTCTTACTCATAAAGAAGAAAGACAGAACTTTAAGGTTGTGCATAGACTATCGACAACTAAATAAAATGACTATTAAAAATCGATATCCTTTACCCCGGATAGACGATATGTTCAATCAGTTCTATGGGGAAACAATATTCTCTAAAATAGATCTAAGGTCTGGATACCATCAATTGTGAATCAAAGATGAAGACGTCTTTAAAACTGCTTTTAGGACCCGTTATGGTCATTACGAATTTGTCGTAATGCATTTTGGATTGATGAACGCACCTGCATCCTTTATGTGCTTAATGAATAGTATTGTAAGCAACTATCTGGATAAATTTGTAGTCATCTTCATCGACGACATACTGATTTACTCGAAGAATAAACAAGAACATGAAGAACATCTAAATATAATTTTACAGGTATTAAGAGAAAAAAAATTGCATGCTAAGTTCAGCAAATGCGACTTCTTTAAAGACATGATTCAATATATAGGACACGTAGTGTTCAAGGATGGAATATTTGTCGACCCTGATAAAATTAAGGTTATCACTGCATGGCCAGTTCCTAAAAAATGTAACATACATAAGATCGTTCATGGGGATTACTAGTTACTATCGAAAGTTCATAGATGAATTTTCTAAGATAGCCTACCCCATAAATTCACTGCAGAAGAAATGTAAAAAGTTTGAGTGAACTGAAAAGTGTATGGAAAGTTTTAATAAATAAAAATATCTGTTAACTACTGCCCCTATCCTAAAAATTGCCGATCATTTTAAGGATTTCGTCGTATGCACCGACGCTTGTAAGGAAGGACTAGGCGGGGCGTTAATACAAGAGAATTACGTCGTGGCTTATGAATATAGAAAAATAAAAGAACATGAAAAGAATTACGCTACACACGACTTAGAACTTGCTACAATTATACATGCTTTAAATATGTGGCGACACTACCTCATCGTAATAAATTTTTTGCTAATGTCAGATAACATAAGTTTAAAATATTTATTTAACCAACAAAATATAAATGCTAGACATGACAGGTGGCTGCCTTTATTAAGTGAATATGACTTCAAAATAAAACATATAAAGGGAAAATAAAACAAAGTTGCAGATCCTTTGAGTTGTCACACAAACTTACTATTTGCAAGCAACAGTTACGAATCAGATTTGGAAAATGAGATCTTAAATGCAAATTTTTTTGATAAAGAATACAAAAATTTAAAAGAAAAGACTGGTTAAAATGAAAAGAACCAGATAAAAACATATTTTAACCTAAATAGAAGAAGATTTCTGCTGCATAAAAACAGGTTGTACATACCAAATACAACAGAAATCAAATTAATGGACATGAATGAGTTACATAAATGACCTTATTTAGGACATCATGGATACTAGAAAATGATCACCATGGCTAGAAAGGAATTCTTTTGGCATAACATGAAGAAAGAGGTAGCATAGTACTTAGCTCTCTACATTGAATGCCAACAAGTAAAGGCAAAACACCAACATCTTGTAGGGTTATTACAACCGCTACACATTTTAGAATGGAAAGGGGAAATAATTAACATGGATTTTATAATAGGTCTACCTAAAAATTACAGGAAATATGACTCAATCATGGATGTAGTCGATAATTTGAGTAAAGAAACTCATTTTATTCCTGGAAAATCTACTTATAAGGCTGTTAAAATTGCATAGTTTTTTTATGAAAGAGATTTTTAGGTTACATGGCATACCAAAAATAATAATCTCAGATAGAGACATAAAATTTACCCGAAATTTCTTGAAATCTTTGTTTAAAGGGTTAGGAACTCAGTTGAACTTCAGTACCGCGTATCATCAACAAACAGATGGGAAGATGGAAAAAGTAAACCAAGTCATAGAAGACATGCCAAGAATGTATGTAATAGACAAACCGAGTAAGTGGGAAGACTACTTACACTTAGGAGAATGTGATTACAATAATAATTTTCAAGTATCAACAAGTATGAGTCCTTTTGAAATTCTGTATGGACGCAAATGTAATAGTCCAGTTTCTTGGAGCAGTTCAGTTGATAGGCTAATGTTAGGACTTGAATTGTTAAAGGATATGGAACCAACCATGAAACATGTGCAACAAAACTTGAAGGCTTCCCAAGATAGACAAAAAAATTATGTTGACCTAAAAAAAACTCCTAGAGAGTTCCAGGTAGGTGAGCATGTGTATATAAAGGTAAAGCCCAAGAAAAGCTCTTTGAGATTGGGCAATTATTCAAAGTTGGCACCTAGGTATTGTGGGCCATTTGGAATTTTGGATAAAGTAGGGTTGGTTGCATACTAGTTAGCCCTACCACCTACTGTTAAAGCACATAATGTTTCTCATGTTTTCATTTTGAAGAAATATATTCATGATGTTACTCATGTGATCGATTGGAATGTTATACAGGTGGAGCATGAAGGAGAGTTCTAGGTGGGACCAGAGCGTATTCTCGACAGGAGAGAACTTTTACTCTAGAAACGTAACATCAGACAAGTCAAGGCACAATAGAAGCACCCTAGTCCGAAAGAATCTACTTGGGAATTGGAAATTTTTATGCAGGAGGACAATGTTATACTCTAATGAAAGAATAAATCATAAAGTTAATAACACCGAGGACGGTGTTATCCTCTAATGGGAGGTGTATGCAATACACCAATATTTAATAATTTATTATTAAATTCAGGTAGAATATTTTATTTAATATTTTAAATATTTTTTAGAGAAAGTAAAAAATAGAACAAATGTAATGAATTATTCTTTTATTAATAAAATATACTGAATGGGACAAAAATGAAATAACTGTTGAAGAGTATTTTCTGCCCACAAGAGGAAAAAAAAAGTGGTTGTAGCTGCTGAGTGAGAACTCAAGGTGTAGGAGGCATCTTTCCCAAAATTAGGTCACAACTCTTTGTTGAGTGCTAAAGAGCATGAGGCTCATAAATGACCAAGTCCTAGGCAAAATACTGTAGAATAGTATGTCCATTAGCAACCAGGAGGCTAGCATTGGACGGGGATTGAATTTGATAATGCAAGAGATGGCGCATTAAGTGTATTTTTCTCTTGTGGTTCAACAAACATGCTCAAGGGTTCTGGAGCAAGTGATTTAGATGCTCTAGGAGTTAGTTGGGAGGAACGACTATTCCATTTCTGTTTTCTCAGCAGTGGTGCCAGGTTCTTATTCTATTGCTTATTATTAAACCTAGTTAAAGTATGCTGCTTATCTTAACTTTGAATTGCAACTATATTCTTTAGGCATAAATGTTATGCATCTATGTAGGGAAAGTATCTATTATGTGTATAATTAGAATGTAGATTTGTTACAGTTCAATACTTTTCTTATTATGTTATCAAATCTATATATTTGTTTCTATATTTTATTCATTCCTGTAAAATGCTAGATTAATTATTTATGCATCTCAGATCGAGCATCCATACCCGAATCAATGATTGCTAGTAATGTGTACTATTATAATAATTAGTATTTTTTGAACACAAATGTTTTAAATCTAGTTATTCTTGTTCTACTGTGGATTTAAATCTCAATACATGTTCTTTTAATTATTTAAATGTATGTACATTATTCCTGCTAAAGCTATTCTCACAATATTAATGAAGGGATAAATCTACTGTTTTCATCTAATCAACATTTATTTTAGAATCTGGTCGAGAGCTGAAAGGCCTTGGAAATTTTATAATATATATTAAATGCATCCTATTTAAAGAACTCTGTTACAAATCCAAATTTATAGATCGAGAATGATGTATTATGAACATTTGTATCTAGTTAACATATCTAAGAATAATCTATTTATGAAAATTATCAATTTAGATATGCAAACAATTCACGATTTTCAACATAGCTAACTGTCAAACAAATAATCCTAAATACCCTATATATATATATATATGTCATATATATTATATGATACACAAAGGATAATCATCAACTACATACACATACAATATAACCGTTCATACCAGTTATGATAACCACAACATATTTAACTAATCAATTAAGGATTCACAAATATATTATCAAATATTACACTATTAGTCAACAACCCGAACTAAGGAAACCACCATAATCAATGCTATATTTTTTAAATCAAAATGCCTAACAAATCGCAACAATGAATCTTTCCTTTTCCAAGTATGGTCGTAATCCCATCGAAGGATGGCAACCATGATTCTATGTAGAGAATTATTACAAACATTTTATATAATCTCAAAATAAAATCTAGAGGCGTATACACCTAAATAGTAGGTAAACCTCTTTAACTCTCTTCTACACCACAATAAGTCCATCATAGAGTGTCTTTAAACATAACATTCATATCTAAAAAGGATTTTAACCATAGAGGATTAAGGATTTCTTCGCATAGATTGCAAAGACCCTATGGGTCGTAACAAGAATACAAAAATTTAAACAATATCAAATATAAAAAAACCATGATTCACAACAATGTGGTTGTAAGACCATTCAATGGCATCCACATTCGGTTAAAACAAAAACTCCATCAAATTTATCAAAGTTATAGGTGGTGGTAAGTACATCCACGATGGCTCCCACAAAATCTTGTAAACCCTTAAAAACAAGCTAGAACGCTCATAACCAACAACCAAAACAAATGTGGTAAAAAAGAGGCCATAATCCCTCTTTCAAGCATATCTTAAACCCTAAGTGTTAAAAAAAACCATTGAAAAATATCTTGCACGAAGCTGGAGCTGATCTTTCCCTCTCAACCCATTTGCTCAGTCAAAGAGCTACCAGCAATAACCCACAAAACAATTAGCAACTGTGGGTATATTTTTAAATAGAAAAGAAACATAGTAAGGATTTTGTGCTTTAGCTTACCTAGGCATTCTAAGACGTGGGCCTAGGAGGAGGTGACCTTGTCACCTTCCTCGCTAGCGCTCTCCACCTGCAAAATAAATAGTTTTCAGTTTGAACAAAACTAAAGATGATATATTGTAAGCAAGTAATTTAAGAATTCTTAGTTCTTACCTTGGACGAGTTGCAGAGAGGGATAGGGGTCAGCTCCTTCGGGGTTTGCCTTATCCCTCCTCTTCCCGTATCCAAACAACGTAGTATCCGTAATTATAGTGAAATAAATTTAAACTATTTAATTAAAAAACTTACAGAGATGAACTATTAAATCCTTACCTGTTCATTAGAGGAATTTTGGGGTCTAAAATGGGCCTCCTAAGGAAAATAATAAAACAATAGTTAAAATAATAAAACAATAGTTAAAATAATAAAATAATAGTTAAAATAATAAAATAATATTAATTAATTTTGGAGGAAGAAAGAAGAAAACTACTTTTTGTGTTCGTATTTTCGACATATCTCCCTGTGTTTTTACTCAAATTTCGATCGGGAGAGCTCGTTGGATGCAGAATTTGATTCTGCATCCAACGAGTACCCACACTGCATACTTTTGATGGACCTTGCTACCCCAAAAACATGAAATACATGAAAATATGTGATGATGGCAAGGTCCATGAAAAGTATGCAGTGTGGGTACTCGTTGGATGCAGAATCAAATTCTGCATCCAACGAGCTCTCCCGATCGAAATTTGAGTAAAAATACAATGAGATATGTCGAAAATATGAACAAAAAAAGTAGTTTTTTTATGACAAATATGTCAATTCAACCATTATGGTTGACTCATTTTATTGAAATTCTATTGGTTCTTGAATTCCAACTCACAAAAACTTATTTTGGCACGTTTTCTTATAAGGCCCATTTTAGACCCCAAATTTCCTCTAATGGAAGGGTAGTTTTCATCGGTGAAGATGGTGGCGAGTTATGGTGGAGGTGAAAGCAGCATGCTACCCACGACCATTGATGATATGAAAACCATGGGTTTACCTAGAAAGGAATTCAAGAATAAGGAAATTAAAACCTTGGGCAAGTAAACACAGTAAAAAACCCCATCAGAAACGCCAGTAACGGAGCAGAGCCTCAACTTTCTTATTTCATAGACCAAACAACTAAACAATGAAGGGTTCCAACGAAACAAACAACACATTAAACCTTTGAAACCCTAGACAACAAATTGTATAGGTGGACGAATGAGATGCAATATCAAGCCAACATCAAAATCCTGGATGCGTTGTCAAGTCGTAGCCAGGACATCACCATTAAAGTTGCAAGTCAACCAGAGTACAAATCATAACTCAGGACCAAGTGTAATCATAACATTACAGTTATTGTTCAAACCAAGGATCACACATTGGGTTTAACCCCATAAAAATTATAACCATATAAACCAATGATCCTTTTATATTATCATTTCAATTATGGCATAACACCATAACAAAAATTTAAATCATACAAACATCCAAACCTTAACCCTTGCGCGTTAGGACCAAGGTCCTCCCCATGTTCATGTTTTAACAATGCGCATAGGAACACCTTATTACATAATACAAGGTGGGATCAAGACTATAATATAGTCTCCCAAGCCTTGGGGCTAAGAAAGGCCCTGGAAAACCAAGATAAAAATGAAAGAAGGTATAAAACATCACCTTCGGGTGTGGTTGGCTGTAAGTGGTTAAAACTCCGCTAACACCCGCATTGGAAAAACCTATCATAAGAAATATTAATTATGTAAGTAACTATACACAACATCATCAAATAAACTCATGCCCTAAGTACTAATGCTTGCTAAGATTTGTAAGAGGTGTTTTTAGTTAAATGTATGTACAATTTTTGTTTATTTATTTATGATTTTTGAGGTGTGCGACACATTCCCTCACCCCTTTATAATTAGTTGCTTTCATCAATAAATTTTGAGATCCATAAGATGTCTTGCCTGCTATTTAGGCCTCATAGATCAAATAAATAAGATAGAGTTGGAAAGTTATTCATAATTTTGAAGGTTGGAAATGTAGTTAGTGAGGGATGGCGACAACCAAGTGTTGTGTACGAATTTGCCACTATAGACCCCTATTAAGGATCATTGTGAGAATTCCCTTTTGTTGCTCAAATGTTGCTTGGACATGCACCTTCCCAACTACCAATAACCATATCCTTGTCGAAAAGGGGACCATATTCCCAAGATGGAAAGGGGAAGTGGTTCCAAAAATGAAAAGAAACAAAAATGGTAAGCAACTATTGTTTATTCCATTTCTCTCACACGTCCTTAATTTTTCGGGATCAAGAGTGAGTGGTGTCACCTTATTAAGGATTAATCCCAATGAAAGGAGGAACTAATCAACAACAACAACAAGCCACATAGTGTCTCTATAAGAAACCTTCACACCATAAGGAAGAGATTAGGATTTTGGACACTATAAGGGTGATACAATTTTGAGAGAATAAACCCTATCATTTTGTATTATTTCATTTACCCCATTTTGGGAGGATTTGTCACATTGATTTTGTATTCTTTCTATTCTCTCGATCCTTGCTTCATGAATTCAATTGTAAACTCTATATTTTGAGAAGGAATCAATAAAGGCCCAATGCTTGGATTTTATAGTCCTCATCTGATTCCCTCATTGTTACTAAAAGATTTGGTTTTATTATATCAAGGCTGAGGCACATTTTCATAAGTGAAATAATAAAAAACAAGCAAGTTGTGCACACTTTCTTCTAGTTTTTGTGTTGAATGAAACAATGGACCCATGCTTGTTTTACCCATTTTATTTTGAATGTTAAATGCACTTATTAAATCATAAATAGTATATTGATTCTTCTTATGATGCATATTCATTTTCTATCACTATATTGTGGGAATATGGAATGATGACTAATACGCCCTTCTTATATATTGGTGTTATGAACTATAATTTCAGTAGTATCTATGTATTTTTTCCTTTTACCATTTATAAATCAAACATTAATCACCATAGTTGTAGGGACTATTTTCATGCATCATTTTGTCTCTACAATAAATCTAGTTGGAGCTTTATTGAAACAGTTGTTTTAGTGATGCTAGTACAATAACTTTAGCATACTTGAAGATAATTTAGGTGCTCTTGGATATTAAGCCCCGATATTGAAATTCCAATGAGAGAGGAAGACAACCTGGTAGACAACATTACAATACATAAAAATGATGACGATAAACCAATACATAAGAATGAAAGAGTTCCAAGGATATAGATGTTTCTTTTAGGATATGCTATGAATAAAAATGAAAAAATATTTCCTTAAAAATTTACAAATGAGGTTTCAATATCTTGTAAGGTAACTTGGACATAGTGCTCAATAATATAACCGTGGAATTGATAAAGATGGCGTACAAGCAACCATGAGGCCATATCTTAGCCACTAAGGGCTTGGAAAATATAAGATTTGAGTTCACCAGGCACTCTATAAAACATGCACACTTCACCTAGATAAGGTCAACCAAAGCTAGCACTAACATCTCCCTTTAAGTTTGATTTGAACATTATGAATGCTTAACATAACAAAATAATATACACCATACATTGGGCACTAAAAGCATTTCCAAACAATCACTTGTGTATTTGAATAAAAAGTGTTACAACCTAAACACCCCCCCTTATTATATACCTGGTGTTAGCACCATTTTTGGGCTAAGTAATTGGTAAGGGATTTGGCCATTAAAAGGAGCAATAAGGTTTGTAAATTTTCATATCATAGGACCTTAAAGAATGTTAATGAAGGTCTGTAGATGTTTGAGGGAACATTTCTAAATTCGAAACACGAAAATACTTAAGAAATTTTGATTTTTAACCTTGAAATGCATGTAAATGAAGAAATCCACCCTTAGTTGAATGATAATAGGAAATGGATGGATGGGATGTGCATTACAGAAGAGAAAATGCCAAAAAATATTTTCCACCAAGGCCAAATCAGGATCAGAAAGGAGAAAAAAGAAAGTTTGGGGTATAAACAATGATAAAACCTGACTTCTACCCCCCACAGTCCGGGATCCGATCATAGTCAAAAAATTTTCTGCCAAAGATCAATGGTCCAACAGAAAGTCGGAAGTGAAAAGGGAAATAAGTTTGATTTTGGAAGTTAGAATCCTGATTCCCGACTTCTGTAGTTTGAGATCCGACGGTTAGGGAGAAATTTTGCACAGATCAACGACTCAGAAAGCAACAAAGGGAGGAAGTGAAAAGGGTAAAGATTTGGGTTGCAAAACTTGGAAAACCTGATTTCTACTTTCTGCGATCCAGATCCGACGGCTCAGAGCGCTTCCACCAAAGATATTGGTTCGGAAAATAATAGAGGAAGGAGATCAGAAGGCGAAAAAATTAAGAATTTGATCGTGAAAATTCAAAATTTTGCATTCCGCAATCCACCAGATCAACGGTTCAGAATACTTTCGCTGGAGATCAATGAATCTGAAAAGAATAGAGGGCAGAGGTTGGAAGGTGGAAAACTTAAGAATTTGATCGTGAAAAGTCAAAATTCTACATTCCGCGATCCGCCTGATCAACGGTCCGGAAACTTCCGCCTGAGATCAGCGGGTCAGAAGAGAGAAGAGGGGCGAAGATCGGAAGGTTAAAAACTTAGAGATTTGGTCGTGAAAGGTTAAAATTCTGCATTCTATGTTCTACCAGATCGACCATTCACAGAACTCCCACATAAGATCAATGGCTCGGAAAGAAGCAAAAGGACAGAAATTGAAAAACAGAAATATACAAATTTTGGTCGTGAAAAGGTAAAGTCCCGCTTTCCTCAATCCACTAGATCTACGGTTCAGAGATCTTCTGCGAAGATCAACCGTCTGGAAGGGAGTGGAAAAATAAATAGCGGAAGAGTGGAAAAAATGATAATTTGTTCGTAAAGGTTAAAATTTCTGCTTTCCATGAGCCGCAAGATCAACAGTCCAGAGAGATTCCTTCAAAGATCAACGACTCTAAAAAGAACAGAGGGACGACAATCGGAAAAGAAAAATTTGAATTTTTTTTTTTATGAAAAGTTGGAATCCAAATTTTTTTCTTTCGCAGCTTGATCTCAGATCAACGACTGAGAATGAATCCGGTAGAGATCAACGATGTGAAAAGGAAAAGATCGGAAAGGCGGAAGACAAAGGATTTGGTAAAAAAGAAGCCCATTCTCCGTTTTTGGTAGACCTCAGTTCAACGACTAAGGATGAATATGGTTGAGATTGACGACACAGAAAGATAAAGGGAAGAAAGGATAAGGCGAGTTTGGAAATATAAAATTGTACTGCGAAGAGGCTATCATTCCATTTTCCCTTTTTCGCAGGCCCCAGAATGACGACCCAGAATGAACCTTGAGGCAAGATCTATGGTTCAGAAGCAATTTCATAGGTAAATATGCAGACATGAATGAAATTTGTTGCATGTTGCTCAAAGGAGATCTGAAATGTGATTATTAGCAAGCGAGCCTGAGTCCCATCTATCCAAATTCTCAAACTGATCCATCATGCGTGTTCCCACGTGCTTGTTTTTTTGGTTTATGATCATGGCGGATCTGCCAGATCAACATTTTGTTAATATTTTCAGTCTCATGCTGCAACTATTTTTGGCTCTGTTTCAAGGTTGGTATCGAGAGCCTATGAAGCTATAAATATGCCCTCAATAGAGGAATACAAGGTTGGAACCTGTGACAATTTTATGTTATGCATTTTGTGATCTATTGCTAATAAAATTGCAGAGCCGAATGCTGGTTTATTGTTGCAAAGATTCCTACATATTTTGTAGTTACAGTCTGTTATCTCCTTTCTCCTATGCATGTTTTTCCTGTTAAATTCACCATTATGTGTTCTTCATATATGGAATACGTGTATAATAGCTCAGAATTCATATTGTTATGTTTTGGCTATTGTTTTAGGTATTCACCAAGCCTTCTTTCCAAAATTGATGCATAATTCATCTCTTAGGTGCTATGTGTTGATAGACTACTCTTGTTCTTTATTTATCACCAGACAAACTGCTATTTGACTGTAAGTGAGTGCTACCTTTCCTTCGTATATATTCACCTGCAAATTGTTCTGTAATTCATGAATATTTGTGAATCCATATCCCAATTTATGCTTGCCTTGTTTCAACCATAAACTCAATCTGAATTTTGTTTTATTTTGATATATGGCCCTGTTAAAAAACTGTGAGAGATCCCTCTCTAGAAAGGAAGAATCCATCTCCCTTTCTTAAAAGTGGTTTTGTTGTTACCTTGGTATTTACCTTCCAAACCTTGGGTACATTCCGAGTGCTAACAAATTGGCGTTGTTTCTAGGGAACGAAATTTAAAATCAGCCTTGGGAGACGACAAAAATTCCAAGAACAAAGGGTTTTTGTGGGAAAATAGAGATTTCTTCATTTGAAATAGGTTGTATATTTTCCCTAGTGACTCCACATTGATTTTGAGCAAGATTTAAGAAGGAATCCTTGGCTCCTAGGAGGTCACATACACGAGGTAACCCTAACACTGGAATATTACTGAGTGTGGAAAATCCAGAAAGATTGCTTAGAAATAAGGGAAAAGAACAAATAAATATTCCTCAATTTGGTGAATCATCTTCTCAATATTTCCATAGCATTTAAGATTTTGGGCATGAAACAAATTTTGTAAGGTCCTTGTTGAAATCAAAATCTGAATCTAATTTGAAGGAAATTGAAATTAATACCAGTAGGTTAGAATCATATCTTCTTGATTCTCTTTGGAACAACCTTCAAAACTTTGTGAAAACTGAAGAAAGAAGCCCTGTTGTTCAAATATTTGAGCCTTATATCCCACCAACTATTCAAACCCCTCCAACCTTTCAAGCTCCTCCTCTTGTTCCAAATCCACCTAGACAAATCCCTGCTAGGTTTACTCCATTCACCTTACCTCACTAGTAGAAAATGTGAAATTAATGACTAAAATCAGGCTATAAACGGCTATTTCTGAGTTGGTGACTAATAGTAGCAAATTTCCACTATCTTATAGCTAGTCGTATTTCACTAGTCAGTAATAGCTTGACTTAGTAGTCATTGATTTAGTCATTGATAGAAAATGATTTAGTCATTGATAGTCAATGATTTAGTCATTGATAGTTAATGATTTAGTCATTGATTTAGTTATTGATTTAGTCACGGATTTAGTCATTGATTTAATCACTGAGTGAGTCATTGATTTAGTCTCTGATTTAGTCACTGATTGCAACCATTAATTACAAAATATACAACTAAATAAACTACTAGATGTTAACATATTAATGACTAAGCTAAATACGACTAAGATAAAGGAAATTAGCTACTAATAGTCGTATATATGCGAATTTAGTCGTTTTTGTAGTCACAAATTTATGATAGGGCACGGAGGAATTGAACCACCAAGCTCCTGCTTATAATTAGGCAGACACTCTACCATTGAGCTAGCACCCTTTAAGAAGTTGTCATTACTTGAAAATGATGATATTCAAACAAATTTATGATAGATATCAATCTACAAACTACATAATTATTACTATTACAACTTACCAGTAACTAGTATTTATGATAAACTAATTCCTGAGAGCTATGTACAATTTTCCCTGTAACTAAAGCTAATAAAAATACTACAAATACTCTTACCAAAGAGATTTAGTGATGAGTACCTCTTCCCATTCTTCATCACTATCATTTTCATAGTACAAAGAAGAGTCCTTCCTGAAAGGATTTCGAAGCCCAATGCCATTACTGCATAAAAAACAAAGAGTCAGAAACAAAAATTTCCCTCTTGTCTAATACAATATTAAAAATCCATGAGCTTCAAGGTGTTTCAGATGTTCCTCATCATGGGCCATCAAAATTAAAACACAACCTGCTGCTTTGATAATTAATAAACTTAAAATTATTGAAAGTATATTCACCTTTTCTTTGAGAAGATTCCATAATAAGCAGGTCTATGGTTGTGGTCACACTGCAAAAGGCTTCTTCTCTTATTGTGAAGCCTATTTTAGCTTTAAATCAAGTGATAAACATTCTAAGAGCCAGGTAGATTTAGAAACTTATTGCTAATGGAGACTCGACGATTATCATTTGCAAAATTAGAGACTTGACTCCCTATGCACCGTAATGTCTTGCAAAAATGATCTCTAGACCTAGAATTCAAAGAATTTCAAGTATTTTGACTTGGGGAATTGCAAGTATTGCAAGTATTTAGCTCTGAATAATTTACTGTTTCAAAGGTACCATTTTGTATGGAGGAGTTATGCTTTGTGAATCATTATTCCTTGGCTATAAGGGCACCTAATAGCGGATTCAATAATTAAAGAGTCATGTTGCAAATATAAAGAGAAATACCCTGCTCCTACAACGTTGCGTCCTTAGAGAAACCTATAAAGGGTTGTATATTTGGCTTCTAGGTGATGATACCAGTTATTTGAAAGGCAGGACAACTGGTAAGAAAGAATTAAACTTGAAAAACTTGCAAACTATTAGGTATAACAAAATATATATCAGCTCTGTGTTGAGATGTACAGGATCTGAAACAACTTCCATGATGATTGGACAACAGTTCACAGAGAGAAATAACCATTGATAAGAAATAAACTTTTCTTAGAATGTATGGTCACCTAAAATAAGACTACACTAAAATTTAGATTCTAGTAAGCTTTTGAGATTGACTAAACCTATCGAAAAGGTTGGAGAGACTGGTATTCTACAGTGTTCTTATAATGCATAGTTGCATAAAGGAATATTCTTATCAAGATTTATGACTTTCAAAATGAAGAAATTTACTTGACCATGAAATGCACATTTATGATGAAGCAAAGGATAGAGAAAAGCATGATGAGGTTCATATTCCCCATTTGAAATGCCTACAATAAAATTTTTCTTTGTAAGGGTAATAAAGCATGTCTCCATCCCACTTGAGTGGAATGTGAAAGTGCCCTACCCTGATTATCAGATTATGAATTAGTTTTAAGTTCCAATTCCCTTCAGGCCCTATGGCATGTTTACGCCTTCCACTCTGACTCCCCATGTGGGATGCGTTGCTTCTTCAATGGAATATAAGAGCCTCACTAAGACTTGGGTCTCGTATTTTGGCGTGGAGTTATATTTACAAGTACAAAGTTCAAGGTTCATGAATAATTGTTCAAAACCTACCATTAGTATAGCATTATAACATAGGGTATGTTTCTGCGGGAGGATAGAGGCAGGGCAGAGCAGACTGTAAGAGTAAGAGAGGGTCTGGCCTCCCCAATTACGTTTTTTACCTACCAAGTCGAAGAAGTTCAGTGCAGAAGTCAACTTTGGCACTATGGACATTGAAGAAATTAGAGCAAGGGATATGGCTTCCATGCCCAACAAGAAGAGGAAGAGAATGTAGCCGCAGCCGCACCCACTCTCATCTGGGAAATTTATTTCCACAAATAATTTGTTCGACAGAAATGGGACAGAACTACAAGTTTCTAGTGCACTATCAGTTCCATTATGTGGCCGTAAGGAAAATGATGTCTTCTTATCCACTTTACAAGATCTACATCCTTCTATTAGATCTCCTGCAGCAGAAGAGAAAGATGATAACCTTGTGATTAGATTCTTTGATGGAGATAGTGACAGTGAAGCTGAAGACCAGAGATGGAGAGTGGATCGAAGTGAGAAGGATGGATCATCAAGGGAAAATACAAGTGGGACTTCCTTCAAAGTAGGGCGCTCCTCTAGGTAGGTGCGCTTTGACCCCTTTTCCATAGAAAAAGGTATAAAACCCCTTATAATATCCTCACAATAGGGTCTTCTTGCCTAGTTACATATGCAAAATAGTGATTAGGGTCCACATTCCTTTTCCTCAAAGCTATCACTCCTAAATTAGGATATTAGCCATCTCTTACCTTTTTTCATGCAAGGAATGTGTCTTGGTCCCACATATCACTTATTCAAGAAGGTCACTCTTCATACTCTCCCTGTTTTGAGGTATGAAGATAGTATTAGGACATTCTCCAGACTAGAAATCCTCCAAATATGTAGCCAATGACTTAGGTAATGTGTGACCTACCCCATAACTGTCTTCAAAAGCCCAACACTCCTCCAAAGGATGATATGCCTTCAAATATGTGAAAACGCCTAAAAGCTCCTGATTTCACAGGTGACATGGACATGGACCATAAGACCCCCTGAAACTAAGCCATCTCCAAGTGCATGCTATCTAGCATCAAAATAACCTTTATGCCTTTCAGGAAATAACAGTATCTAAGCAATCACTAAGCCCAAATCAGAAGATAATAGCAACTCTATAGCATGCATTATAATCTGTTATCACATCAACACCACCACCAATGCTAATAAATTTCTTAACCTCTGATACAAGAAAAAACAATCACTTTCCTTGATCAAATTTAAGAATAATATATTTTCAAAAGTAAAGAGATGTCCAAACCTGCTCACATTTTCCCAGATTCTCTCTCTCTCCATTATATCCCTATAATTGTAAGCCAAGTAAAGTCAATAAAACAAAGAGTAAATCAGGAATCAAATGGAAAATATTATGGCAAACTGCAGAAGAAAGGATTATTTGTTGTTGCTCCTTTATAGGATTAAGTACAGAATCCCAGCAGTCAGATATTTAATTGGAAAAATTCTAAGATGCAGAGGCATCCATGTATCTAACGGTGAGACATGTAGCATACCATAAAATAAAAGGATTCTTGCAACAACTTTTCTGAATGGTGCATACCTTGAGGAGATCCATTTCTTCTTTTGTGGGGCAAACTCTATGAGGTTTTCTACCTGATCAATATCTAAAACCGTGTCATCCAAAGCCAGTACTGCACTCTGCAACCACAGCACAACAAAGAAAGATAATCAGAAAAATAGAAAGGGAAAATAGTTGCATATTACTTTATGGATTTAACCCTTACATTTTTTCCAAGTAAACTCATTCATATAACCTACTTGGAATTCAGAACTGCAAAATCATAAAAATAAAATAGTGGAATAGAACTTAGAAAATAACAACCTGACAAACTACGTTGATAGTAAGGAACTATTAGATGGAAAGTTCCTATTCAAACAAATAAGACATTTAAACATTCCCCTCTCAGGTTGAGCAAAAAATTAGAATACATTGACGTTGACAACTTATGAATTCAAGGTGCCCAAAGATCATGCAAGTATGAAAGAAAATAATGCTAACATGGAAAAAAACAAACATGCAGATTCAGGTATGAAATATCAAGGACAAAAAGAAATTTCTAATTTTTTGCTAATATTACAAGTTACATGCTTATGCTGCCAACAGTCAACTGGTAAAAAAATTCTTGATTATAATCATAGAGAAGATTTCCAAGTTAAGATTCAGTTGGCATTGTTAGCTATAAAAAGATTACCAAATTACAAGCTACCCATTATCAAACCTTAAATAAACATAATTGCAACATGTATTCCATCACCGTGTTAAATCGCTTACCATTACATCCGGTAATGGCATTTTGACCTTGGTAAGCATAATTTCGCAGTTATTAGCCCTTCTTAAATCAATCTGCACACATCCATTATAACAAACTTTCTTATAACCTTAAAATAATACAAATGCTTTTAATGTAAATTTATCCTGTCATGTCAGACCACAAATACTAGCAAAGCAAAGATTTCGACCTGTATAAATATCACAAAAGTCTTCTAAAATAATATGTTTGCATTTCAAGTTGTGGAACTCCTCTCCTTGTTTATAGTGATCAAGATTCTAATGAGTTCATTGACCAGGATGACTTTGATGCACTTGTGCAACCTATAGGCAAATTTATAATTATGTGAAGGACTTGGGAGTTGGAACCAATAACACCAGGGTATGTGTATTTAAATCTCTCTAATATTCACTTACTTTAAAATACTAATTGCAGCAATTGAAGACTGATAGCTACAAATCAATAAGTGTCTGGAATACATTACTATCACTTTTATGCATAGATTGATTTGTTTCTTAAATGAATTTAGCCATGAACCAAAACTTTTTCCAATGCCATACCATGCACATGTCTCATAATCTAGCTATTTTTCTGTCCAAGGCACATGAATTTTAGCATAAATGTTTTCCAACAAAACATGTTTCAGAAGTCCAAACTTTTATAGGTTAAGCATTTTACAAAAATAGAATCATGGACAGGTCACAGAATCATCAACTTCTAAAATATGGTTTAATTCCCCATTTAAGCTAGCACTTTTAGGGAACAAGCTTTAGATATGTATTGATCTTCAAGCATCATTATCTCACTCATTTAATCAACAAATAACATTAAACTATACAAAAAGGGAAAGAAAAAAACTGTTATGTATGCATACATGTTTATGCAGGTAGGTGGTCAAGTGTGTGTATCCTCTATAAGAAAGGAAAGATGTCTCTACAGATGTGTCCATGAACATTTTTTATATTGTTACTGAGGCTATATAATATTATAAGTTGGTGTGGTTTACTGAAGCTTCAGTAATTGATAATCACTGAAAACCCAAAATTATTAAAAAGAGAAGGGGAAAAGTTAATTAGATAAAAAAGGAGCAAGCAAAACAGAAAGAATTGCAGTATTTCCAATCACTTGGACAATTCCACCTTGGATGCATCTTCTCATCAAGAGAGAAAAGATTTTAAACACACTCAGATTCAAGGGATGCCAGATTTTTTATTACATGAAAATAAGAAACAAAATGTGGACTCAACAATTCATTGAGCCTTATGGGGATTGTGTTGCTAAGGAGGAATTAAGTGGAGTCTCAGGAAAAGGTGCCCAGGAGGCTATTGTAGGAGTGGCAATGAGAGGAACCCCATAATCTTTGTTAGATGAGAGTAATCAGACACATTCAGTTGTTTCACCTGAGCATACTATTCTGGCAGACATCGAGGAAATGCTAGATTTGATATTTGATGTAAGCAAGGAATACAATGTACAAAGTTCAAACAATCTGACTTGCAGGTAATTCTTTTTTCTAATTTATAAGTTAGTGCTGAAGCTGGAAAAAAATCCCCTTGGTCAATTTACCCATGCCTATTTTGGTCCCATTAAACATCCATCCACTCTTGCAGCATGAGCAAACCTAACTACATAATTCTCAACCAAAGTTTGTACGTGGTGGCCAATTCCAAGGTTACAACATGCAGGTAATCCTTGTAATGTTGATATAGGATGAGTTTCCATAGTAATTTTACATTTATAATGTTCATTTTTTCAACGGTTTCATTTCTATTCCTTTTTATCATCGGTGCGAGATAAAAAGATACATCCATATAGATAAATATATACACAACCCGATATTATGTGAGAATGGTATTTTTTTTTACTTGTAATTGATTTTGTGATTGAAAACAATGCATGCCTTTGAAGCATTTTCTATAGCAATATATGAATGCATGGTATCACCGTGAAAAAAGAATATGAGATTTTGTCTTTCCAGGAAATTCCTTATGACGGGTAAATTTCCTTTCAAGGGCACAAAAGGTGCTTTAATTTGATTGATCATAATATCTATTAATATGGAGTCGCTAGATAGCGATACACTATACAATCAAGGTATACATACACTTTTCCTAAGGACTTTTGTTGTTCCTTGTGACCTATTTCTTGGGGATATTATATATCCCATAGAGTCTTGATACAAACTTAAACTATAACCTAATTCACACAATAGTCTCGACCCTCTTCCCTATACTACTCCCTACCCTACCCTAAGTGACTGCTTAACCTACAGCCTGGCTACAAACCTTAGGACAGACCCTTACACAACCCTAGTTCCCAAAACTAAACCCTATTCTCTATCCTACCCTTAGTCATGTCAAGGAAACATTTATTTCCTAACAGCCCTGAATAACCTAGATACTAAGCCCTAGTTACTAATTCATAAACTAAAATCCCTTGGACCCTTTTCTTTGTCCTTGTCCATACCTCAGCCTATAAGAAAGGATCGCTAATAGTCCAGATCAGAGAAATAAAAGTCTCATTCAGACTGGAGGCCTTCCCCTTTCGCTATCTAGACTTGGACCTTTACCCAGACCTCATCCTAAATTTCTTGGCCCTCCTCTAAAAACACCCAACATTCCTCCATTTTTTGGGTGTTTTCTATTTAGGATAGTCATAAATATGTGTCCTAAACCCCCTCCTAATTTTGTACAAACTAAATCTCATACCCCCATTGTTCTTGTAACTATTTAAAACAGTCCCATACCCTTCAGTCTGAGTTTAACAAGCAACATATCCCTGATGGGACCCTACATAAACTCAAATTCAGGATGACCATGATGCACCTTGGTCATAGCTGTTATAACATTTAATTAGTAGGTCTTGAAGGTTAGTTGTGTTCTGGTCATAAATCCTAACATTGGGATAGTCTTGTCTTAGATTTCAAGAAGCATCTAGCAACACATATTGTCGATGTCCTACAAGTTACTCACAGTCCACAAATAAATAAGGCCACAACACTCTTATTCATACTTTCACTTGTTTATCACAATTTTTATTTAAGATACAAATAATAGTTGTTTATTGACATACTGTGGTTACTACTGGAGATTGCATTTCTCATAAAAAGTCACAACTCTGTCATAGTGGATTGTAAGTGTTTAGAAGTTGATAAAAATTGGTGCTTGATTAATTTGTCACATATTGGTAATCATTTAAGTATTGGGGTTACATTTCTATCATACATGGGGTTAATAATAATAATCTAATTTTAAGGTCCCAGCCTAGAAACCAAATTGATGTATAAGACCCCATTGTTTGTGGGACAAGGAATCCCTCATGTAATGATTTGACACACAATTTGTTTATTTGGTGGTAAGCCTTTACATTGGGAAATTGAACTAAATTCGACACACATGCAATTTCAATAATGTTGGCCAGGTTCTGGTTTATACTGTTTTACCCAATGGCAATCTTTACATTGCATACTACTAGTAATTCACAAACCTGTATTAAATTTACTATGCTATGATGTGCAGGTGTTGAGAACAGATCGTTACTTCTGTAAAATTGGGCTAATTTTATCATAACCACATTGCCAGTTATTTTGGGTAGTTTTAATTATTGTGAGCACTTTAGTGACATGGCATGCTATTATTTCTGGTTGTTGAGGGAAAACTTGTGTTTATACATTTTGTTTTTGTATGATTTTGTGACTAGACAAACCATTATGTTTATATTCGACTAATTTTCACAAAGCCCAAATCGCCAATTACTTTTGAGCAGGGTTAGGAATTGCTGATTCATTCACATTAGAGGCATTGCATATTGTTATTCATGGGTTTTCAAGACTGGTCTGGATGTCATATTTTCTTGTTTTCTATAATTTGTAAATGTTGGAAGCAAGCTTAGAATTTTGTGAAATTAAAATAATTTTAACATACTGACATTATCGATTATTGTGGTTAGTTTTGGATACGATTGATACAATTACATTAGTAATACAATACATTGTTGTTCATTGGTGTTAAAAGAAAATAAAATCCTATGTGTGTGGGGGTATATAGAATTTTTTTGTTCAAAAGAAAAAAAACCATAGACCTTTCATTACTGAGGATAAAATAGTACATCAAATAGTCATTATAATTTTCTGTACTAATAAGAAACATCTTCACAAGCTAGGGATCCTAAGCAACAACATGAATCAACATTCAGATCTGAAATATGTTTCAGTACATAAACAAAGACATGAAAGGAGACAACTCCTGATGAAGCATTTAGCACTAGAGGCCCTAGATAGCAATTGTACCAGATCGGAGGATCCTCATTCCCATCCCATCAAGACCTTAGTAGAAGATAACCTGGATCTCTGCTACAAGCTTGCTTTGATAAGCAGTTTGCCTCCTGGTTATGTTCCCTGTATACATCATGAAAATGAATTGCTGTAAATCTGGGTTTGAGGGTTTTAGAATGCTGCAAACATCTGTGTAGATCGAAAATTATTTGCCTCCTGGATCCCTTCAACCCCTCCAGACCAGCTATGAGTCCCGACAGATTGCTAAATGACTTAATCCCCTTTTCAGTGCAATGGTCCTTAAAATTTAAAATGCTTTTATCTCCACAAAGCTATTGGTCTCACTTCCAAGGCCACATTCGGAGCTGATTTGGTGAGAATAAGAGATGAACATAATACCTCCTGGTCCATTAATGTTTAAGCCCTAGGGATTGCATGGTTGCTCCATCAAAAAACCCATATAGCTCTGTAGTGATTATCCCAGTATCTTTTACCTCTCTCTTTTTCTTCTTCTTCTCATGTTTTTCATAGTTTTAATATGGTCCTTTAATCTTGTAGAATGCCCGCCCATAAAAAGAAACGAAAGGGAATGGTTTTGCTCCCTTACCACCTAGTCTTCTACTCAGGGATGACTTTTCAACAAAATGTCCTTCCCATTTCCCTTCCCTGCCTGTCAATCCCTTAACAACACTCTAGAGTCCAAACTCCTTGGGTAAAATGACAGGGCACAAAGATGTGGGATATGGTTTCAGAGTTTTCTTTGCATAGGTTATATCTTCCAAGCCCATGCCAACTCCTCTTTTGGAGTGTGCCACCAGCCATAGGAATATTCAAGTTTTAAGGAGTGCTTGCAACTTCCAAGTTAGGTACCAGCCCCGTATCTATATTTGGAGCAAAGAGAGATATGAGGCTGGCTCCTGACTTGGAAGTTGCAAGCACTCCTTAAAACTTGAATATTCCTATGGCTGAAGGAAGGAAAAGCTGGCCCCCTATCTCTCTTTGCTCCAAATACAGGAATGTTTCCAAATATATATTCCTGTGGCTGGTTCACTTGGGAGAAGCATTTTTTACTATCCAATGAATAATATGTACATAGCTTTTATGTAAAAAAAGCAGGTTGCACATGCAGCCGTCATGGACTCACAGCTGCGTAGCAAAGTAGCATAAGCAAAGGCTCAGAGAAAGATAAGGCATTATGCTTGACCATAAACACAATATTAAGCAGCAGTTGGTAGTGGGCACCAATGCAACATATGATGGAGGATCATCACAATCTTGGGGTTGACCTTGATCCAGTAGCAGGTGGCTCATCCTTAACCATGATTGGCTTCCAGCTTCCATTGGTTGGCCTAGGAGGTTTGGTTACTTAGGAAATGACCAAATCCAATGTTGGAAATTGGTCAACTGTGTCTAAGGAGGAGGAGACCAACTGTGTCTGCATTCCTGCCTTTCACAAGCATGTGTGCCAACCCTGTGGTGATACTGAGGC